>JAODKF010000089.1:22031034-22050670 GCA_026779585.1 Mormyrus proboscirostris
GCCATCTCCACATCATTGCATTCAGTTTTTATTCACAATTTGTATAGTGTCCCAACTTTTTTGGAATCCGGTTTGTAGTACTAATCACAGAAACGTTGCTACCTAATCAATAACCAACCGAAGCAATTTAATGATAGGAATCGTAATGCACCTGTTTAAGTATCAGCAGGGTCACTGATGCATGTGTTCGTTCCTCAGATAACACAGCCCGTATCCTGACCAGAAGGGGTGGATTCAGTCGGAGAGAGACCAGCGTCTACCTGCTGCCAGTCGTCATCTCGGACAACGATTACCCTATCCAGAGCAGCACAAGCACTCTGACCATCGGCGTTTGTGCATGTGACAGCCGGGGAAATATGCAGTCATGCAGCACGGAGGCGCTGCTGCGCTCAGCCGGGCTCAGCACGGGGGCCCTGGTGGCCATCTTGCTCTGTGTCATCATCCTCCTCAGTGAGTCTTCCTTGTCGGTCTCATCTCACGCTCGACTCCCGATGATTTTCACTCACTCTTCTCCACAAGCGGCTAAAACGTGTGGGGGTGTTGCGAGACTGGTACTGTGCTCTGAATCCATGTTGACATCAGGTGTAAAGATCCCCTACTTTCCCAAACCCCAGGTTCAACTTTGGAGGACTTCCACTTCAAAGCTTCCCACATTCCACTCCAGAGTTCTGAATGATGCAAAATGGTATCCTGCCTGGCAGTAATTCTCCATAGAGGAATATCTCAAATCATACATTTCCTAAAAAGCAATTATGACTCATTCCCCATTTAGGATCATCACAAGTAATGAATTTGCTAAAAAGTAAAAGCAATTGTGACTCATTTTCCGTTTAGGAACAATTCAAGTTATGAATCAGCAAATAAAGAAAAAAGAACTCAGTGTAGCCTTTGCAGTAATGTTGCATGGTGGCAGGGTACTGGGTTCAGACACCACACCACAGCTGCTCACCAGAGTGCAGTCTCTTAAAGGCTCATAAGGGGAATGCCAAGCTCAGCGATGACTGATTACAGGAACAGGCTTTTTGTGGCAGGTGGTCTGAAGACAGAGGGGGGGTTACCTACATGACCCCTCCTCCTACCAAGTTGCTCCCGCTGGCTGGCAGATTCCTCAGACCTAACATTTCGCAGCTTGTTTGCACATCGTTGGATCTGCCGTTCTCAGGGGCCCCAGCAGAAAGCTGATTGGCCACCAGAGTTTCCTATTGCCCGTCACTCCCTGATTCAAAACGTTTCATTGGCTAATGATAAGGTCGGCCTCACTGCATGAATTACGGCCATCTGTTACACGGTGGTAGTCGACTCCTGGTGGTGGGCTGCGGCATTTGTGTAGGGTATTTCACGGACCATGAGCACACAGAAGCGTGAGCCAACCCCTTCCTCCTCTTCATTTCACACACCGGTGCCTGGCTATACCTGCGACCCATATCTATACTGACATCTCCAGCCCGCCGCTGCTGCTGCCCTGCCTGTGGATAGCTTATTGACAGCCCCTTTTAAAGAGCCCAACCCCCCCATCAACAGGAGATTCATAGCAACGGCCCATTCTTCAAGAGTGATCCGATCTGTGTTATCGCTGGTGTGTGCGGGCTCCGGCATATGCGACGGTTAACAGTGTCCACCACTCCTGTGAAAATATTGCAAGGGCTGCTCATCAGTCTGTGGCGGCCCTGCTTGCCCCAGGCACCCCTGAAGAATCGTCCAATTCCGCCGTATCCAGCAGCGACAAAAGGCAGCCGGGGCGTAACCACGGCAGCCGTCCCTCTTGCCTCCGGTTAGAAAGGCCGACACAGTGATTTCTAAGGAAGGCTCCCCGGCTCGCTCGACCTTGTAATTAACACCTGAGTGGATAGCCGTGGATCCTTCTAGAAGCCATGGACAGGGGAAAACAAGCATTCAGAAATATGGGCGGGGAGCATCTGTGGTCTGTCACAAAACAATACACTGTTATAAAAGATGGAAAGTAAATAGAAAGCCGTTTTATCACAAGTGCAAGGTTTGAATGGCTTGAATGCCTGTCTGAATTGAAATGCTGTTTCAGTGCGGACGTGCTGTGATAAAAATATGGAGCAAGCCTCACGGCTTATACTGTACTTTAAAATTCATGAGCTGAGCCGGCTGGCTGGGAAATGAATTTATCAGTAATAGCAGATTAGTCTTTCCTCCATGAATTTGCAATGCTCCTAAACACAGTACTCTGTGTTTTTAAAATATGGACTCCAGCTTCTTTTCCCCAGCGTGACGTGTCAGTGAAGATGCTGTTGTGCACTTTGACACATTTCATCCCCAGGCCTCTAGGGGGTGCTGTGGGTGCTTTAGGAAAATGCAAGCGGGACGGCCCCCTAACTACTGCCTCATATCCTCCCCAGTGATCGTGGTCCTGTTCGCCGCCCTGAGGAGGCAGAAGAAGAAGGAGCCGCTGATCATCTCCAAGGAAGACGTGCGAGACAACGTGGTCAGCTACAATGACGAGGGCGGCGGAGAGGAGGACACACAGGCCTTTGACATCGGCACGCTGCGCAACCCCGAGGTGATGGAAGCTAACAAGCTCCGTAGGGACATCATCCCTGAGATGCTGTTCCCCTTCCGCCGGGCGTCGCCCATCAAGGACAACGCGGATGTGCGTGACTTCATCAGCGCAAGGCTACAGGACAACGACGCTGACCCCACGGCGCCGCCCTATGACTCGCTGGCCACGTATGCCTACGAGGGCAACGGCTCCCTCGCCGAATCGCTCAGCTCGCTGGAGTCCGCCGCTACAGAGGGCGACCAGGAATATGATTACCTTAGCACCTGGGGGCCACAGTTTAAAAAGCTAGCAGACATGTATATGGGAAAGGACAGTGACAAGGATACTTAGCTACAAGCAGATTTACAGTAAGTTCTGTTCAACCTATCCCTAAAAAAAGGATAAAATGGATAGATGGTAGGGACATCTCTTTTTACATAATAGAAACCGTGGAGACTTGTACTATCCTGCCAGGATCACGTTTTTTCACATGAGGGTTTTTTACATAATCGCATTTTTTGTGTTTTTCTTTTATTTAAGCAGTAAAATTGCCTTCAGATTTTAGGGTTGTCTGTGGTGTGGAAAATGTGTTTTGTAATCGAGAAGAGCAAAGGTGGTCTTGTACACTATCAGTGTTTGTTTATGGAGAAAACTATTTAAAAAGGAAAAAAAAAAAACAGACCCACACTTTGAGAAACTGGACTTACTATAGGTAAATGTATAAAACGTTTTAATATGGGCGACATACGTTATTCATGAAGCGATGTTCATGTGGACAGTGGATAATTTTAATTGTCAATCTCTTGGTCCATTTCATCACATAGATGTAAATTGTAATAAGGTGTAAGTTATAGACTAATTGTCATACACTGAATTCATGTTGTTTGGATGCCTAGTCATATTGTTTTATATTTATATTTTTATATTTATTTTTAATAAAAAAATCTGAACACATTTTGTTGCTCTTGTTCTTAATTAGGCTATACTTTGCTTCCAATATCTGCATAGATAGTTTAACATGAGACATAAAGTGCTTCTTTGCCAAGGTAACTGACCTGAAAGAAACGTATTTATATCTCAATGGACCAGAGGAAGCTGTGTTATTAATGTAGCTACTAAATAAATTAGTACGTCGATATCAATTGGGATTTAAACAATTAATGTCGTGAAGGAAAATCGAGACATTCTCACTTCCCTGCTGAGCAGGTGCATTTGCTGTGCTGAAATATTGAATATCACTTCCTATTCATACATACCATTTCTGTAAAACATCTGCTAAACATCTTTATAGCCCCCGAGTACTGCAGATAAGTACACAATAAGACCCGTAAAAAAGGAATCCATTTATGGTATTTCACTCTTGTAAGTGACTTTTTGCTAGCTAGACTTTCCATATTTTGCTGACTTGAACAAACAGACCTCCAGTTTACTGCTATAAACTTTACGCCTGGCCCACATTACCCTTTGTGTAAAGAAAAGTTTGACTTTTCTCTGAACTATCCTAATCCCTAATGAGTTTTTATTTGTAACTTTCTATTCTTGATTCAGTATCTCCGGCAAAACGGCCTCCATAGGTGATGTTAGCTTCACGGTTACACTATTCCACATAGCCAGAATCCATTTACTTCCCTGTACCTTAACATTTGCTGAAGACTGATGCAAATTGGCAGCGTTAACCCATCGACAGAGTCATATCAGCCTTTCAAGAGGTGCCATTACCTTTTGTTGTTCTTCGGTCGACGAGTCAGAAAGCGGGATAGAACCTCTTTGACGTGCAGTGAATTGTAGCTAATATTTTACCTGTCATATTGTTTACCACTTCATCTTGTATATGGAGTCCCTGGCAAGCTTTGCAGAGATGAAAGCACTTCTTTTAAATCACCGCCAATAGAGAAAACCTGATGTCCATGATTTTGTTCATTTGTGTGATGCATTAAAAAAAAAATCTTGGGCAAATTAATCAACACGATTGTTTGGAGGGTTCTCTAGTCATCATTCAGAATACCCCCTATTTTAATTATGGTACAGCCTGAGGCCACAGGGCTTAGGAAGCCAGTGAATAAAGTATTTTGGGAAGAATGTTAGACATTGTTGCGGCAACCAGGGTCACTGCATCGTAATTGTAGCAGACTAATTGATGGGGTTGAAATTCACTGTAGATCCCATGCCCTAAATGGGTGTGCTTCTGGAATGCTTGGACACACTTTAATTTTATTCGCACCACATTTAACCCAGAGACATTTCGCGGGCGCTCACTTCAATAAGGTTAGTCTGCATTCATATTATACAGATTTGCATGCATTCTGTTCGGTTTGCATCGGAAACCTGACCAATGGATTAGATTTCAGATGAAATTACAGAGAAATGTAGTTACTGACCTCAGTGTCCATGGCATTTCAGTTGACGAGGAAATCAGTTGTCACCACTGTCTTTGTGAAAAGCAAAATGAGCCAGATGGACGTGCCGATATCCGGGCGTGTCCCGTGCGGTGAACACGATTAGCCCCAAAAAGATAAAGCAGCATCCCTTCTACTCACTGGCACGTCCCCGTTGGGATGTGATTCTGTTTTCTATTTGAAACAGATCTTCTTATAGTTGAGCACACGGAATATTGTCTTTTCTGTTGTACCATTTTGTGTTCTAGATGTAAGATGAAGCTGCAAATCTTTAAATGTTACGTTACGAAAAAGAACTAAAAATTCACAGTTCTTTGCAAACTGATTCAAGCTTTTAGGGAACCCATCGTTAATAAACAACAAGATAAACAACAAGATAAGGGGGCAATGTCTTCACGCCTTCATAAAGCATTTGAAACATTCTGACATGTTGGCAAACAGAATGATAAACATGAGAAACTCCAGCTGACAAATGATTGCTTCAATAAAGAAGGTAATAAGCAGGTAATAAGCAGGTAATAAGCCTTTAGTACAAAAACCTAATCTCACTTAATATTTTTATGTATTAAAACATCACAGCTTCTCTTAACTTTGACCTCTTTGGCTGCTTGGGTCCTGTGATGGGTTGATGCCTAGTGGTTCACTGCCTTGCAGCCATAACAGGACAAGCGGCTGCAGTAAAATGGATTGATGGATGGATATTTTGCAATAAATTCAATTTCATCATCACGTCTTAGATGCAATTGTTTTTAAGTAAAAATCCCGAATCAAGCTCTGGTGTTTCCAATCACAGATGGTGGCTTTGAAGAATTTTCTCATAATTCCTGCTGTTGCTGTGAATGACTTCCAGTTTTATAAACTGTATCTTTGAAAATCCTCTTGGCTTACAATCAAGCCCGTTACTATGTGCCTACGTCAAGTTTGATGTCAGTCAGAGTTAGAGATGTTTCTCACAGTGGAGACAGATTCCATTAGAAACAATTGGCACGACAAGAAAACAGATGTCCCTGCGACACCCAACAAGGATAAAATTATGGAAGATGATGTGTAGCTGTATATATTATGTACTCTATATAAACAAAAATATTGGGACACACCTCTTAATCATCAAATTCAGGTGTTTCATTCAGACCCGTTGCCAGAAATGTAAAAAATCAAGCACCTAGCCATGCAGTCAGGTTTACAAACATCAGTGAATTCAAGAGTGGTGCTGTCACTGTAAGCCACCTTTTGTGAAAAAGTTTGCTGGATATCCCACGGTCAACTGTAAGTAATATTACTGCAAAGTGGAAGCATTTAGGAGCAACAGAAACTCAGTCAAGAAGTGTCATGCTGGAACAGAAGAGGGCCTTCCCCAAGCTGTTCCCACAAAGTTGGAACCATAGAATTGTCCAAAGTGTGACAAAAGTTCCCTTCACTGGATCTAAGGGGCCTAGCCCAACTCTTGAAAAACAGCCCCAGTGCACAAAGCAAAGTCCATAAAGACATGGTTGGGTGAGTTTGGCGTGGAAGAACTTGACTGGCCCACACAGAGTCCTGACCTCAACCCCATCAAACACCTTTGGGATGAACTAGAACGGAGATGGCGAGGCAGGCCTTCACATCCAACATCAGTGCCTGACCTCATAAATGCCACAGATACACTCCAAAATCTTATGGACAGCCGTCCCAGAAGAGTAGTAGCTATTGTAACTGCTTTGACAACTCCATATTGATGCCTATGGATTTAGAATGGGATATCATAAATGTCCCTGTATGTGTCCATACAGTGTATATATAGAAACAGAAGGATGATGATGATAGATAGATATCTAGATAATAATAATAATAATAATAATAATAATAATAATAGTAAAGTATAATTCGATAAAGAAAATATTCTGGCAATTTATTCAGGTATGTATGTATGTATATATGTATGTAGGTATGCACATATGTGTGTGTATGTCGCCCCAGAAAAAGATGGTTTTTTGTGAAATCTAGGCATCAGTGGAATGAAGCTACCTGTTCTGGACGGCCCGGCTGTGTGGGAAATGAAACGGTCAGCCAAAGCTGGCTAATTCTTAAGGGAATGGAGTCACAGAGTAATCTTCTAGCGGCCAAACCTCATCTGTCTGCAAAACATCATAATCCCATGAATGTGTAAAAAAAACAGTTCACCTCTACATCCGTGTAGGCAGGGGAGGGCGGCAGTTCGATTTACTATTTAACATTTTAACATTTGCCTGCACTGACAGAATTTGTTGGTCAATACTAAATCCTAGCATAAGGAACAGTGGTTACTCTTTTTTTATTTTTTTGCGATAGCTTTTCCAGTGAGAGGTATTTTCATTCCTGCCTCATTTTTTTCCTGGCTCAGTTATTGATTTGCCAATGTAGTGCACAAATAGGATATTTATTTAAATCGTAGAGGACACGGGGTGCTTTATTTTAGAAGAAATCTGATGTAAGGTGACACCTGGGCTAAACCATCAATATGCTTTCTGTGCTCATGAATTATGGAATAACATTTTTAGACAGGAAGGCGCCCGAGCAACACGGAGAGAAACCAGAAATTGACGTGTGATGGTTAAAGCGGCCGCAGCCCTGGGCTTGCGTTAACTTTGCGATTCCGGGGCCGACGAGTGTCCTGATAAAAGGCTCCGGGGCCGTGAACACGTGTCATATCTCCTGCTCGAATGATCGATGGTTCAATGGTTGTCTATTAGCCTTCTATGATGGTGACTATCTATGATGTAGTACGGTATGCAGACATTACACTGAGACTGATATCAATGGGTACTAGAAAAAAATAAGATGGAAGAGAAACAAGCAACCACATTGTCTGTTTGACATTAGGCAGGTTTAGATCACAGATATTGATCCCTACAATGTATGGGCCAGACATCTGACCTGTTCATTCCTATAATACATAGACCAGACTTTTGTCCTGTAAACCGGCGATTTCCAGTTCTCTCAAAACGCACACCTACTTTCCAAGCTAAAAAGTATATATGTATATGGTTTATTTCAGAGGCTGTAGATGCTGTACCCATTTCATTAAACCACAAGCTGACTGTCTCCGACTTTCCTAGGGATGAAGCCCGCTTCTCATTTCCGTAACCACTCTCCTGTACGGTCATGCTGTCCTATTATATTTCAGTTGATAGAGGCACCGTCTTAGTATTTCATCATCAGACAGAAACATGCCTAGTCAGGATCGTCAGGATAATCAATGTCCCACCTGCCCCAGAAACCTCCACTTCCTTCTACCAACATTCAGAACCTGAAGAAAAAGACTTCCCCGGCAATCTTCTGGGATATTGCTGCCAGCAATTTGCTGACATAGCAGCAAGCCGGTGAAATTGCATGCAAGCTAGCCTTAGAAATTCAGATGTTCAGAAGCTGGAAGCGCTCGCAATAGTCATAGATTGACTCACATCAGTAATGACCTGTTGGCACATGATTGTTTTAGATTTCTGAGCTATCCGGCATGCATAAGTAGCTTCAGGTCAGTACCATCTGTGCATATAAATTCAGTACACATATTTCTCGCAAACACTAAGTCGCAAAGCTCAATAGGACTTCATAACCCCAGAAAAAAGAAAGGTCACCACATGTAACAGAAAAACTAAGAGATTAACGAGTAACACTGTCAAGTTGAGAGCTGAAAAGGTCAGACTGCATTCCCAGTGTAATAGGATGCATATATTCACATATTGCATCTGTTTTAGTTCACCTCCCACCGTCGGTAGTGAGATTCAGAGAGGCAAGACAACTTATAGCCTAATTTATTGTCCAAAACAATGTGCAATATAAATCTGCTATTAGATGGTAATAATTTATATTTAGACTTGCCCTGCTTGCTAACCCCTACTCTCCATATAATCCCCTATAAAACTTTTGGCCTTCTAATCGTGGGCCATATCTCTGCACTGCAGTCTTAAAATCTGCACGTATGTCTTTATATCCTTCTCACAGGCTAATTGACAGACACAAATGGCTTCAAATGAGATATAAAAAAAATATACATCATCTTCAGAATCTGATTTGTCCGGTTGAGTTCTGATATTTATATTTAGTTATGATTGAAAAAGAAAAATACAAACAAAAAAAAGTACATTATTTTTTAAATGTTGAGGAAATCCATGTAGAAACAGCGCTGTTCAGGGAGGTCCAGTTCAACAGGGGGAGCTGGGCAAGGAAGGTCATTGTTGTCAAGGACTCGTGACCTTTGTCCCAACCTGGAAGAGCTGCCAGTTAACAAGCAGCGCTGACTATACAAAGAGCTTGGCTGCAGTGCTCACTGCTGTTGTTCTCCTTTGCCGGACTGCGTATCTTGGTTCCTACATTTGCAGTCTGTGTGTATCTTGGTTTGGTCTGAGCTCATATTTCCTATTTTTTGCACTTTTGATTCTGCTAAAATTGTGAGTGAATCCACAGCTGTAGGCCATTCAGAATGTTGTGGGGGAAAGATGACTGATTGAGGCAGATCTTACTTGACTGTGGAGGGCACAGCTTAGGATGGCTGTTCCCCGGGCGTATGCATCATTTTGATGTGTACATTAGAGCAGTTATTAACTTACAAAATATAAACCCTGTAATGTTTACTTTAACTTTGTACTAATGAGATGGTAATTTCTCTGCATAGTCATCTACTGCCAAGTAAAATACCCTAAATATTTTTAGTTTGAGCTGATAAGTTCTGCCGTGATAACCAGGGCCTTGTTGAGAACCATGTTAACAGTCAGACGTGTGAAGTTTTGAAAAACAGCTAAGGTAGAACATTCCGCTGTGGCAGATGCTGACGAAAGAAGCCTGATCAATCATTAACGAGGCAATCAGTTCGGTGCCTTCAGAAGGAGGATGTAATCAAGGGTAATGGCTGCCTGTTGCGTGCATCTGATCCACCTACTCTAGGAGAACAATGGTGGCCTCCTTACTCTTGGATCACACACACTTTTAAGTACAGGTGTGGGCTATAAACCCTTTCTTAGTTTAATTATTAAAAAGCGTGATGAAATATTTCCATGGTTTGTCAGGTTTTGGAGAATTAATAGCAATCAAAACTGTGTGTGAATCATTTTCTAATCTCGCCATGTTTCACACCTACAAGTCTTCAGAAGTCAGACTATGTCTAAATATGACTTCTTTTTAGGCATTTATGCTTTCATGTTTTCAGGCAGAGCTCCCCTGAAAATCAAACACATGCATGTAGTAAAAGGAATTAGGATGTGAATGTCAATCTATACCTTGAGTAGCTATAAAAGTAGCTATAAAAGTTTCAGTGATGATTATCAAGGCTGCACTGAATCCAACATCTGCCGCATATATCAACACCTGTCACGTGATACGTGCATGAATTTCAAATCACATGGTGTCTCTCACTTGTTCAAAAGGCTCAGTGGTCTTACAGACATTTCACAATACTGGCGTGCTTCTGAACAAAGCGGTCAGTACTCAATGTGCTTAAGCACCTGGATTTTAGTAGGATGTGGATCAGTAAAATTTTGTACAGTGTGAATTGTGAAGGTCCTGAATTGGCAGCAGAAGCCTGATGTCTTTAGTTCACTTTTAGGGGGGGGGGGTGGAACAGATGAATCAGTGAATGGGTTTGAAGGAATATTTTCATAACCGAGTTGAAGCATCTCTTCTCAGTAAAAGGCAAAAAGAATTCATGCACTTTCAGGGGAATTATTTTCAACAATGAGAACTGCATTAAATAAGTACCTGTTTTAGTGAATAAACCCGTTATGCGTGTCAGTGAGTTCATTAAAGACACTCATTTGAAAGAAAAAAAAAAAAAAAACATTTTGTAAGCGATCATTTAAAATCAGATATGATGAGAGTAAGGCTCATAGGATGATTCCTTTGCATTTCATCATATCTATGGCCGATTTAATTTGATTGAAATAATTAGATTTATGCAAATCACAGCTTAGCTAGTTCAATTTTCTATCTAAAAAGCAGTTACGATATGAGGTTTCTTTCACAAATAACCGTAATTCATGATCTTTTGTTTGTTCTCAATTAATAACAACAATCTAGTGAAGTCACTTCATGGTTGGCGAAGCAGATTTTGAAAGTGTTAGATTCAAGAAATGTGCTTCACGAAACCCGAGAAAGACACGACACAGGATTATTGGCTCTGTCTTCGTAGTATTTCAAAATGTAGAGTTTTAGTAACATTTGCTGCATTGACCTGGGGCCTGTATGACAAAGCTAGATAACATACTGGTGTTGTAACCGTGTGCAGGCTAAACAAGCAGGGAAATCAGGATCGGGCACATGGTAATCCAAGAAATGGGGTTTATTCGATACAGACCACAACTACACAGTAAAACACGGTCAATGACTGGACTGGGGAAACAGACTTGAATGTGGACTTAAATGCACAAGACAAGCCAAAATAACAGGAAACAGGTGATCACAATTAGGAATTAACACGGGGGGCGTGGCACACAGGAGGATCGGATGAGCAGGTCATGACAGAACTCCCCCCCAAAGGCATGCCCGGAGGAGAGGCGACAAGACAGGGAAAACAGAACCTGAAAAACCCAAGAGCAAAAAACATCAATGGGACACAGGGAACAAAATAGAGTCACAGAACTGGCATAGGGGCGAAAACCATGATGACATCTGACACAGAATAGGAAATACGGACAGACAGGCCAGAAAGGGAGACACGGGGAACACCGACAGGCGGAACAAAAGAGCCAGGAGTGAACAATGGAACCAGAGGGGGAGGAGGAGCAGAGACAAGACGGACAATGGGACGAGGAACAGACAAGGTAGGCCAGATAGGAAAGGTCAGAGGACAAAGGGGAGCCTAAGAGAGCTAAGCTGGGCAACGGCCGGTGACAGAGAGGCAGGAGCAGGAGGGGACCATGAAGGGGCCAAGGAGACAAGATGAGGGACAGACGCAGGGGATGAGGCGGGAGTTGGAGGGGGGCACCAGGGAAGGCAAGGAAGGGAGGGAAGCCACAGCAGGTGATGGCTCAGCCATAGCTGTCAAAGGTGCCGTCCATCGATGCACCGGAGCAGGGGAACCCACAGGCGACTGATGAGGAGTCGGAGGCGGGACCAAGGCCAGGCGACGAGGCATCGGAGGGGGACCCGCAGGCGACCGCCAACCCGGAGCCGCAAAACCCGCAGGCTCCCCCCCAAGCCCCTGGCCCTGCGCCTGTGTCCTCTCCCGTCTCAGGATACTCACAGGCGGGGCTCTTGCCGGGATCGACTTCGCCGAGGTGAGGGCAGAGGAGTCATGTGGGAGGTCCCTGAGGGGTTCCACTCCTCCTCCAAGCTCCTCCTCCTCCTCCTCCTCCTCCTCCTCCTCCTCTAATGGGGAAGGCGTGGTGGTCAGACAATCTGGGACCTCTTCTGGGAGAGGGACTGGTGCTACGGGCATCGGGGCAGGAGTTACAGTCATGGGTGTTTCAGGGAGCGGAGCAGCAGCTGGAGGTGGGACCTTGGGCGGCAGCAGGCAAGAGGGTCGCTGGCGAGGCGGCGGCAACAGGCGTTGTCCCTTTAATGGATCACGGGACCCGCGCAATAGCGTCCAATACTGCCCTGGCCCCTTTAAGAGCTAGTCGAGTTCCGGAAAAGGCGAGTGCTACTGACTCTGGCCGGGCAGCTGTGAGCAGACACTCAGGGGTGGCGACAACAGCTTCCAGTGCACACACCGCCGAGTTCATTCCTCCCCATAAGCAGCAGGACAGGCAGGGGAGAGAGAGGGAGCAGCGGAGAGGGAAATGGCCCCTAAGAAGACATTTGCATCTCCGACTTTTCTGCATCTTTCTCCTGCTTCATGCGGTGGAGACGGGGGAAACTCTGGACGCTCCAGCAGAAGACCAGGGGGTACTCCGCTGTCCAGGGCAGCCCGTCACATCATCGCCTCTGCCACCGTCTCCCTCAGCTGTTGTAGTTTCCTGCGTACCTCTTCCACAAGGAAAGTGTCCTTCGATGGGGAAATCCTCTGTAAGTGAGGGGGCGAGCCACGGGGTCTTCCTGGACCTCGGGCTGTTGTAGCTAATATGCCACCTCTTCCACAAAACTGAGGTATTCCGCCTCGGTGAGCGTAGGTGTCTTTTTGCAGAGTCCGGTCATTCTGTTGTAACCGTGTGCAGGCTGAACAAGCAGGGAGTGGGGAAATCAGGATCGAGTACACAGTGATCCAAGAAATGGGATTTTTTTTTCTATACTGATCACAACTACACAGTAAAACAACGTTAATGACCGAACTGGGAAAACAGACTTGAACGCGGACTTAAATGCGCAAGACAAGCGGAAATAACAGGAAACAGGTGATCACAATTAGGAATTAACACAAGGTAACGAGGGGGGTGTGGCACACAGGAGGACTAGCAGGTCATGACAACTGGATTTTAGGTATCCTGTTTTAAGAGGACCATATCTTCGTTCACTTACATTTAGCCCAGACTAAATCCAAACCTCATGCTAAAGTTATAATGCACACCAAAATATCCAGCTTCTTGATACAGGCCTCTGAGTAAGGTCTTGTGTTTCATAAAGTGAGCAGACACCTAATACAACAGTGGTTGCTGTCCTCAGCCAGGAGTTTAGTTCTTTGTCAGCGCTGCCTATTGATAGATGAATGTGCAGAAGCCACAAGCGGCTTGTAAACTGACTCTCTTAAACCTGTCTTAACATCAACAACGGGAAGTTTCTCTTTGCCAAGATGGTGGCATTTATCTCTGGCTTTTCGGCTGTCAGGCCATTAGCTAGCATCAGTTTTTACAGTACCTCCTGCGAAAACCCATTTCTACATTTCCACCCAGGACTCCCAGACCCATATTTCACAACAACAACAACAAGTGTCTCCTTCAGCTCCCGCCACCTTGTTTATGACTCGTACAAACTCTGTCACACCGCAAAGCTAATTTTGGTAATGAATGGTTGTATCACAATTCTTGATGAATCTCTTTTCTGGGCCTGTTTTGTGCTCGCCCCAATTTTTAAATCAGGATGCTAATTTTTTGACAGTTTAGTCTGTTGGTTGACTTACTGAAGCTTTGAGTGCTCTAAACTGAGCTTCAGCCCCTTGCTTCAGTAAAGTATCTATTATCCATCTACAGGAAGAGCTCGTTAGTTACATTTCAATTTGCTACGATTGTGATGCCTCATTATGTCAGTGGTTCATTTCTATGAACTGGGACCTCAAGACTGTAGATTACCAAATCCTCCTCTGGGTGTTTGACAATGGACGTCACCAAACGTAATCACTCCCTCATCCCCCAAGTCCACAATGTGGACCAACATATAACACTCTCATTCAGATGATCGTTCCGCCAGTCAGGACCCATAAGGTAAAGTAAAAAGAGGGAAAATCAGATAATGAGTCAATAAAATGATTGTCTATACTACTGGAGAGGTGATTATTCTATTAAGGACAGGATTCAAACAGGCGACCTTCCGGTTTTGGGCGTTGAGGCCTAACCCTCTGAGCACACAGTATCCATGAGGCGAGGCAAAAGAATTTCGGGGCAGGCATTGTTGATCTTGCAACTTACACAATGAGCCCTTTTAGACGACCACTAATCCAGTTTGTGTCGATCCAGACCCTGGAATCATGAATAGTTAAAGCCCTCCTGTGGTTGCCTTGAAACAGTGAACTGTGACATTTTGGATAACAGATATCACCGGCCTTGTACGCCTGTAAAGTTGTCGGCACTTGTATGGAACAAGGACGTCAACGGCTGTTACCACAGAGATGGGCGGGCATGATCCTTCATCCATCTTGAAGGATATTGACGCTTCCAACTGCCCCTAGCTTTAGGTAGACATTTCCACGGGCAGCCTTGTCTGTGAAACTCTCTACAGCCTTCATCAAAGCCGTCCCAGAAAGCTGCTGCCAATGTTAATTCTGTATTTTTTTTTTTGGGAAGGGTATTTGAGGACAAAATAATACCAGTATCTGAAGGACTAAACTATCTCTGTCCGGTAAGTAGGCTTAACTAGTCAAAAAAACACCATAGCCACAAACACTAATTAGCGAAGCAATTAAAAATTTTGTATTGTCGATGCTTTCTCAAGGTCACGCTACTCACAAAGCTAGTTTGCAGAAGTCCCGGCTGCGTACGCACGGAAACTAAGGCTGGAGTTACAGAAAAGCGCAAATTCCCTGTTATTAAAACCTTAAATGTCACCGGCTCGATCTTTTGTACCGCGTCTGTCAAGGTGACACGATAGGGGTTGCAAACAAAAGGCCGGGCCACCGGTATGGGGACAACGACATGGAGGCAAGAGACAGCCACTAATTAGTGCCTCTATGAAGTGCGTTGCCAAAATATAAAGGAAAGCAGAGATGCCTTCTGCAGAGAACCTGAAACCCCCACCCCCCTAATGTACGAGACCCTCTGTGTGGTCTCTCTCCTGCCTGATGCCCCCTTTCCTATTAATATTCTCTGGCTTCTACACAGGCTTGAAAGCATCTGGCCCTCTGCGATTTCCGGGCCTCCTCCCGCCTCGCCTAAAAGCAAACAGTAGTGCAGCGGTTAAGGACCCGGGCCTTACGCCAGTGCTTGGCGGTTCAAGTCTCAGCATGAGTGAATGAATTTACCTGGATCGCACTACTGACATCCAGCTGTGTAATTGGACACACATGCGGAATCAAGCATAAAGCTAACAGGATCGTGCAGTTCTGGGGAAATGCAGCCTGGATCTTACTGGATTTATGGGATTTTGCCTTAAAAAGCACGCGTCTGTATTTACATTTATCTGAAAGTATAATACGTCTCCTCTGTACGATGGACGCTGACATTCACTGGAAGGGTATCTAAGATGGCCTAGTAGATAGATGTTCCGCTATGTACTTGTATTGTGCTTTACACTCCATTGAGCAGAATCTCGAAAACCTTCATGTCCCTTTGCAGAGTTTTTCTTTCTGTTGTGAGCTGCAGCATTTTTTATGGATGCTCTATGGATTTTTTCTCATTTGTTTCTCCCCCCCATTAATCGTAAGCAGGAAGTGGCCAGTTCAAGGTCCAGTAGTTTTTGTTGAAGCAGCTGCTTGTAGGCAGGAAACTGCTGTTCTACCAGAGGCCAAGAGGGTTTCAAGGTAAAGCGGAGAAGAGGGGAAATGTAATTTAAAATCGCCGAAGATTGAACAGTAATGTCAAACGAGGCCGTCAAAGCCCGTCTCTCGTTGGCTCTCATCATTACAGCTGGTTTTCACAGTCCTCAATAGCAGTCAGCTGGGCTTCCAAGTTTTGCAATTTCCTATAAATCCCATCATGCAATCATTTATATTTCATCACAGGTGCCACATCACGCAGTAAGGCTCAGATAGAATACCTGCCTGTCGTAGATGTTCTGTTTCTTTCATTATGTGCGTTTAAAAACATAGCTGCAGAGGTAAAGAAATCACTCAATACACATCATTCACTGCAAGTGAATTAACCCGCTTATACCATAGTTACTATACATTTGGCTCACCATTTTGTACCATTTTGTAAAACATTATTTTCACGTTTATTTTCACGTTCAACCAAATAGCCCAAAGTTTCATTAATTCTCAGTTGTGTTCTACTTGTGGAATTTTAAATTATGTGAATTAAAGATTATACATGGAATAGTACATTGATTTGCTTTACCCGGGGTTTGGTGGGGCAGCATGTGGCTCAGTGGGCTAAGCCTGTGTGCCTGTAATCACAAGGTTCAAACCCAACCCCTGGGCGCCCCAACAGGTGGCAGCTTCACAGACAGCTTGCTCTACAAAGAGGGAGGCATAAAAAAGAATTTCCCCATGGGGATCAATAAAGTTATGATGATTATTATTATTATAACACTCTTCTGACCAATCGGATTAGAGAATTCAACAGCACTGTGGTATTTTAATAAATGGCTGTATGTGGTTTACAATCGAAACTGAGACTCTGGGGTCACAGTATGTTGGCAATGTAATATATTATATTATCAATATTATATAGCAATACAATCCAAGGACGTAGGTTCTTAAAGAGTCTGAAACAGTCCCTGGGGTTCTTTGTCAAATCAGATCTTTTACAATTGGGCAAGATTAAGAGCAATAACACGGCAATTCTAAATGTGTCAAGTTTGCTCACATTAGAGTCACAGTTTAGAGATCAGATTTAATCTTCTGCAGTTCCAGACTTCCAGTACTTTTCATGACACGGGGACTGAACTCTGCTTATGTGGTACAGCATCCCATCTTGTATATGAGACAACAAACTTGTTACTTCAAAGGCTGCTGCTTGGAGATGGCCAGCCTACTCTACTTGGACTGCCGGCTTCCTCATTGGACATCCCAGTCACGATGCCGCCTTCGGATGCCGTAGTGGGGCCCCTCGCCGCCTTTGCAGGCTAACCTTAAAAGCGGGGAAGCTCTCCGATTCGGAGTCTCTGTAACGAGCACGGAAAGGAAAGGGCGGGAATGAAGCGCAGCGGCTCCTGTCAGCCTAATTGCACGTCACGCGTCACGGCGATGCAGGCGGCGGCAGGGAGAAAAGCCAGAGGAATCAAAGTTTATCATCAATTATTCAGGTGGAATAGCAGCATCTCTCGGCGTTGTGATGAGACAGGTCACCTGAGGCGTTTTTCTCTGACGAATAGGCCTGGGTGTGGGATTGGGATTGGGTTTTGGTTTCTGTTTTGTCACCCTGGGCCCCCTGAGTGGATCACATGAAACGCAGGCGGCACCCCTGCTGTTCGGCTTGCGGATTTCAGTCCGAGAGGCATTGCTGTGTCCTAGATCTCCGTGAGAGATGCGTTATTAGCAATTACTGCTAGCAAGCTGCTATTGGCTGTTTAGATATCGCTATTAACTATTAGGGAGTCGCTATTAGCGATTAGGTAGTCGCTCTTTCCCGAGCAGAGGAGGCGCAAACCTGCTAGTTTGTTTCCAATGAGATTCCGGGGCGTGTTTGATAGCCTGCAGCCACGCTGTGCCGTGTCACACCGCCTTGCGTCTCTCACGCCACATGGAAATAGGCGTCCTTAAGGTGAAGGCCCAGCAAAAAGGCATGTACAGTATCAGAATAATACGCACATTACGCTTAACTTTTGTACTTGTGTCAGTAATTGCAGTCATTCAAATTATGCGTTTATATCTTGCGATTAAGCAGAACAACTAATTTGCTCTTTTGATTTACCCCCAACCCATTGCTGAGAATACCTATCCCCCCCCCCCCGGTTGCACTGGTCACATCAACCTTGATCTATTCATTCATTTCCACTGTATTTCATCCTTTTTTTATACTGCTGTATTAGTGCCCTGTATATAAACCATAAATCTGTGTCCACCCCCTCCCCCCCCCCCCCCCAGTTTTGCACTATCCTGTGGTTTGCACTCTAAGTCCTGTGAACCTGCCCTCATCCCATCACTTGCTATCTTTATGTTACACTGTGATCTTGGGGGAACGTTTCAAAAATGACAAAAGCCAACTTGACTTTGCATGTACTCAAATATCCTTCACAGTAAAACCTGTTAGCAGCCGTTCTGCACCATACATCTTCAAACACTTTGTTACTAATTAAGAAGGAGAAAATGAAATTAGGATCTACACGCCGGCCTTTGTCGTGGCCCCACTGCATCAATATGCCATCTTTTAAGGGCGAGTTCCACTTTGAGCGCTTTAAAACGCAGACGTCACGTCATATTTATTACGAGACAATAAGCTATTTGTCCGGATGAGTGTTTTCCCCTCACCTTTGTGTGGATATGCTGTAAATTACTGTAGGGTTGGGCCAAAAATGATCGTGATGAAAAATGGGGGGGGTTGGGATATTTCGTTCTCTAGGTACCTTATGACCGTATCCTCTGCCAGTTCGAGATGAATTCAATTACAGGGCCTGTTGATCGGTTTAATGGTCTTTATAAGGGAGACAGGCTCATCAACAATAACAATGAAACATGGTGCATAATTGCCTCCCCGTCTATATTTAGCCAAGCTCTCCTTCGGCAAATCACCTCTGCGCACTGGAATTAAGAGCAGAGAGGGATGTGTGGTGTGTGTAGTTGCTATGACTTCTGCACTTCGCGTTTTTGTGCCAAAGCCTATAATCCCAAAGCACTTTTTTCGTGCTCCCTTTCTCTCCCGCCCTTTAAAATCCAAGCAGTGAGTTGGATAAAGGTCTGACGGACGATTAGACCCAACTGCCTATATACAGTATGGTTTCTCGGTTAACGAGTTAACGAGCTGGGATGCTGCCGTCAAGGACCAAAACTGTCTCACGATAATGGTGGGAGATCCAGGCTTATCGAATATCTCTTTCAGCGTATTGCAGTGCGTCATTAAGTGTAAGCTGTGTTCCGAGACATGCGACATCCGTCTAGAGTAAGCTAACCTCCCAGACACGGGAGAGGAGAAAAGTCAGAAAGGACTCTGGAAAAGCTCCACAGATGTGTAAGCGGCAGCTCAGTGGTTCATTTGTTTATCAGGAATAGAGCAGAGAGAGCAGGGGGAAATGGCCTATGTGAAATCCAATCTATAAACAGAAGGGAGTCCTTTTAGCGAAGAGAAAACTCTTCAACAGGATATTTTTACGTACCTGGTGCTGTTAGTTTACTCAGTACTCAGGGACAAGTGTTGATTATGATTTAATAGGCCATTTTCTCCAGTTTCTACTCCAATCCAGTTATTAGACATACCATTGTCATACCCTAACACTCTGCCTGTAATCGGAAGGTCACTGCTTTGAATCCCAGGTTTGGCCAAGTGATTATGGGGTAGTGTGACTTTGAGCAAGGTCCTTAACCCCCCCCCCCCCCCCCCCC
>JAODKF010000089.1:22057812-22074782 GCA_026779585.1 Mormyrus proboscirostris
TGTCTCTTCATCTTACTCTCTTTAAATATTAGCCATTTTCATTGGTGACCAGGAGACTGAACACACAAATGGCATACTGTAGCTGCCGATAGGCATTTCTCAGTAGGGTTATCTAATGAGGTGTTTTTGAAAAACACACAAGTGGACATTATAACAATCCCTGATGTGAAACGAGCACTGCCATTGGTCGCACGGTGATACTGTTTTGCATGAAATGGACAGCGGCCACTCGGATCACCCCAACCGGCGAGAGCTCACTAAATCACAGCTGCCTTATCTACACCTTCTTCTTGCTTAAATTAAATCTAAGGCCCCTTAGAGAGCAAAACATCCCAGCAGGCATTTAGAGCTGTAATCGTGCCCGAGAAGTACATTTCGATTGACAGCTTTTTTTTTTTCACTAAAAAATTTAACAAACTTTAATCATTTTATAAATGTTCTGCAAACAAAATTAACATTTGAAATGAATATTGAATACAATAATGGGTTAAAAACCACCAAGGAAAGCATGTTTAAGACATACAAAGATTGAGGTAATAGTATGTTACACCATCTACTGTACCTTCCTCTCCCAGCATGATTGTACAAATGCTAACCAGTCATGACCATGATTAGAATATAGCTTAAATTGTAACCTTACTCCATACATACAAGCAGAGGTGGAGATTTCAGGTCCAGAGAGTACAAATCCAGACCAGGATCCAGACTCTGTCACTGTGACTCTTTATACGCAAGTGGTTGGTTGAAACAAAATCCTGGTCTGGATTTGTACACTCTGGACCAGAAATCTCCACCTCTGCATACAAACCTCTAAGCAGTGTCACCCTCAGTCGCTGCAGGTGTAGCCTTACATTGCCGTTTACACACGACAGCTTGCTGAGGGGAGTCCAGGGCATTGGGCTGACAGTGGCATTTCAGTTTCTCGCACCAGAGAGACACACGGTTAAGTGTTGGACACTTGCCTCCCTCAGGTTCCCACTGCGCTTCATACAACGGCTTCAGAAAGTCTATTGACGGAGCTCTCGATAAATGGCCTGTATCGCAGTCGGTGCGAGGTACACCGTACTGAACTGAGCATCTGCCATTTGCAGCAATGCTCTAGGTGCTTGCGTAGCCAAACCTGACTGTTTAACGCACCTCAGTAACGATTTAGCAGCAGATGTCCTATGTCTGGCTTTGGATACCTCTGCAATGTCAAGTGCATGGTACAGTACCATATTAATGACATGCTCAAAGCAGTCCAATCTCAGCTATGGCAGCAGAGCTAATTTAGTATTTGCCCCCTCATCGGTCATCATACAATTTTGCTGAGAGAGGAGGCGTCAAGCCAGACTTTGTCACCAGTACTTTCAATAACTCCCGTCTGATATTTTCTCCTGTCTTTGCCTCTTCCAAAGGGAACATTGTAGTTGTCAGGGTTTTATTCGCCAGTTCCATATCCTCACTTATGAAATGGCATGTGATTGTCAAATAACTAATTTTCCGATAACCAATGTCTGTGGTCATTGTGACTGTGCCATCCTTCAACAAAGTCTTAAGTTTCTGTATTAAAGCTTCTGTCCTGCCCAATTCGTCTGACTCCTTCCGTGTGCCACGCCCCTTCGTTAACCCCGAGTGGATTTGTCGTGTTCACTAGCTATTTCCTGTTACCGTCATTAGTCGAATGTATTTAGTCTGCGTTTCAGTTTTTTTCCAGAGTCCGGTCATTGTATTGTCAGTCTGCATCGCCACCCCCAGAGGTCCCCGCGCCTCCTGCTTCGTCACCCCCAGAGGTCCCTGCGCCTCCTGCTCCGTCGCCCCCAGAGGTCCCCGCGCCTCCTGCTTCGTCACCCCCAGAGGTCCCTGCGCCTCCTGCTTCGTCGCCCCCAGAGGTCCCCACGCTTCTGCTTTGTCGTCCATGGGGGTTTCTGCTCTGCCTCCGGATCCCTTCCCCCAGAACATCCCTGATCCCCCGGTCATTATTCCTGTGCCCCCTGTCCCAGTCCCTGAGGAGGTCCCCATCTGTCAAACCATTGCTCCTCCACCCTTAGCGAAGATAGAGGAGGAGCTTGAATAGGACCCCTCAGGGATCACCGTGACCTCCTTAGTGACTCCTCCCCCCTCACCCCAGTGTGGCAACTCCCCGCCTCTCAGTTTCCTAGACAGCTCAGCGGTCACCTGGGGGGTCCTCCAGCTCTTGCTCGGCGGTTGGCTGGGGACCCCCTGGCTTCGGCTCGGAAGTCGCTTCCGGTTCAGCCTCTGGCGCCTTGTCAACCAGCTATGGTCCGACGTCTAGTCAGTCGACTGCGAGTCCCCCGTCTCTGACTCATCGGTCCTTAAGCCCAAACCTGACCAAACCCTTTGAGTCCTGGTAAAGATCTTCAGCTGCACAAGCATTACAAACTGAGAGTGTAGCTGGAACCACAGGGCAGATTCTTAATTTTCTAACACCAAAACAAATAATTGTGGAAGAGCATTGTGTAATGTGTAGTGGGTTTGTGTTCTTGTTTTGATACTGTTCCTGTTATTTATTAGTTCAGCAATAGTTGTTGAAATATTTGTTTTATATATAATAACTGGAATGTCCTAAAAAAAAAAAACAGTGTGCCATTTATGAATTTCAGTAAAAACCCATTATTGAGGACTGGCTTTTAACGGAATATCATCTATAACAGACGATGATATTCATAACACAGTTAAGAACGTGCAGAAATAACATCGGATATAGCAAACTGGCATATGACAGAATTTTGCTTATAACAGACAAACAATTGGTCCCAGGGCTGCTTTTATCTGTAGTTTTGTTTAGCTATAATGGACATTCAGTCTCTGCTTTCAAGGCGCGTGGCCTGCCGGCGATATCCAGGAGAGATACGTAGTCGGGATTATTAATAGTCACGCATCTGCTCGGGTAAAGTTGGATTACTACATGTACAATATAATAATCTATACCACAAATGTGTCTGCTGGGGTGTGGCATGAGTAAATGGTGTCCTGTAGTTGTGTTCTGGGCACACAGCAACTCTGGATACAGTATAGGATTTAACTGACTGTTTTGCCAGGTTCTTTGAAGTCTGTTATAATTGGATTTCACTGTAATAAATGATTAATAAATATTTTTTCTGCTGAAGTTTGGGATTCAGTACAAATGCAACGTAGGGATGCTTGACTCCCTTTTCAGGAGTTGTTCGTTATCCTGGCGTGTGGCAGCAGGTTGTAACGTTGTCCATGATCAGACAGTAACTGATTTGAATCCCGTGGTCAGATGGGTGATGTCATGCACCGTTGGACCCTTGAGCGAGTCCCTTAACCCCAAAATGCTCTAGGGATAGGCTGACAGTACTTTCCCAATTGCATGTTGCTTTGGATAAAAGCATCTGATAAATGTTGACTAGTCTGTGTAACAGCCAGAGATGTTTGAGCCACAAAATTAGAGTCTGAGTCAAATCTCAAGTCCCCATCGTGGTTCCAGTTTGACATTACTATTTATCAAAAAATGGAACTGCCTTTTTGTTTTTTTCTTCTATTAGTTACTGATGCAACTAAATGGGAATCACAGTTCAAAAACTGCATGTCCCATAGTTCCTTAGGGTCATATACATTTCAAAGTATTCGCTATTCCAAATGTCTTTGAAGCCATATCATTTTTGTGAGAACCTAAGGTTGATTTAAAAACTAAAGCTTTCTCACATTATGACGAAGTCATTGAGCAGAACAGGTAAACTTTAATTAGTGTGAAGTTACAAACAGAGCTCAGAGAGGGTCCAAACTTGGCAACGTCAATCAACTATGTACACAGACTCACACACGCGCATGCTGGATTCCGCCCTCAACTACCTTAAAGTAATGTGATTGGCTAAGAATGAGTATAACCAAGATTCCGTTTGTCGTGCTGCTGACATAAATGCATGATAAAGTAAATCGCGATTTTCATATTTAGACATAGTTCTAAAGCAGAAGCTCCATTTAATGTATAAAATCGATTTCTCTCTGTTTGTGTATGAGAGCAGTTAAATAAATTATTATGCATGTAACACAGCGAACTCCATGTTACAAAATGAAATTAATGTGTGCAGGTATGCTGCTCTTTTAATTATGGGAGAGCAGTCAGTGATATTACTGTTCAATCGAATTATTTGCTGGCATTGTGTTAATTTTTGCCTTATTGCATCGTTACACCATATTACACCCTTACATTTGAATGGGTGATGGCAAGGGCGTAACTTTGGCTGGAACATTGGGGGGGTTGAGATCTCCACCCATTACGGGGGAAACGTGATTATTGGGGGGGTTGTATTAGCTGGTGTTGATTTATTGGGGGGGCTACAACCCCCCCCCCATCCCCCCCTGTAATTTACTCCAATGTGTGATGGAACTCTGAATAATTCAAGACATAACACTACGCAATGGATGCGGAGCACGGTGCAGAGATGTGGGCACTTTGTAAGTTGTAAGAAAATACAGTTTGACAACTTAGAAGCGTCAGAAACGAAAAGTTTTGGGACATATCTGCTGAATTATCAGGTTAATGCACTCTGCGTCAATATAACAACATCTGCGTGTGGATAAAATCCATGACGCAGATTAAGCAACACCTATGTATAAGTGGTGCTTTCTAATGTGAAAAAAGCAGACATGACATGACAATACCATTCAGATTGGGTCTGCAGTTTGTAATAGTGGCGAAAAGGAAAAAACGTGTTAGAGATTGTTGATACCACCTGGCATCACGGTTGTCGGACTTCAGTTCCTATGCTTGGTGCACAGCTGCACGACGTGATGTGTTGATTACCTTTACGGCAGAGGTAGACATTTCAGGTCCAGAAAGTAAAAATCCAAACCAGGATTTTGTTTCAACCGACCAGTTGAACATAAAGAGCCACTGTCACAGAGTACACAACTAGTTGGTTGAAACAAAATCCTGGTTTGGATTTTTACTTTCTGGACCTGAAATGTCCACCTCTGCTTTACGGTTTGGAGAGATTGTACATGGAATGCTTCGCAGCTGTAGAAATTTCAACAGAGCCTTAAAGACTTTTGCTGTTCAAGAATCACTATCAACAAGTCCAAGTCCAAAGTAATGAGATGCAAGTCAAATCGGAAGTGAATTTAAGAGCGACTCAAGTGTGACTGAGCGCAGAGTGGTGGCTCTGAGGCTTAGGGATCTGTGCCAGCAATTGGAAGGTTGCTGGTTTGAATCCCATGAATGCCCGGAGTGGTTTTACTCCATTGGGCCCTTGAGCGAGGCCCTTAACCTGCAATTGTTTCGTCCTGGGTATGATGTTAATCTACATCCAGCCCTGCAAGCAGGTCTTCCAAATTACAAGGAAAAACCTGGGGGTTGGTGAATTGGCATTCCAGCCACTGGAAAAAAACTCACACTGGTCCATTTGGACTTGTGTGGTGCTGAGGTATCACCTGCCACATGGCTGCACTCAAGTTCTCATCCCTGAAGTGGTTCGTCGTGTGGTGGGTGCGGCAACGTGCTGTAATCAGTACATGCTCGTCACGTTACGTCAAGTTTTCACCAACCGTGGAGCAGGAGCAAATTCGAGTGGGTGTTCAAACTTGCAGTTTTACTACCTGGCCAGTTGCCTTTGATCCTATGATGATAATGATAAGGATGATTATACCTCCCCTCCCATCACGCAGAGAGGCCTTGCTCAAAGTTTGCCCAAATCTCTAAGGAGTAGGACAGTCACCTGCCATGCTGTTTTTGATTTGGAGATTTCACTCTGAGGTCATGTTTGAGTTACTTCGATGATTACACTTCTGGAAGGGAATAATGCGAGGTGTTGACACTTTCATATTGAGTTAACTCAATAAAATAAGGAAAACGCTGCATATTTTTACTTAAATTTAAAAATGAGCCACTAGATGGCAGTCAAACCCAGAGACTCTCAGATCAGCAGGATGCACAAGAAAAGTGTAACATTGTAAAAGTGGCACACTTTAATGGTTATTCAATTAAATATATGTGTATTAAAGTTTACAGATTTGCTTATGCTGAAGGATCAATCCAGTTAAATATTTCCAATTTGCTTGTTGCATTTGTTTTGCTTTTCTTTGTCATTTTTGGTTCCCATTTGTTTGTTATGTCTGGTTCCCTTTTATTTATTTTTGATTTGTTTAGTTTTTCTCACTGGCCACTCCTCATCACACAATTCCTGCAGTAATGTTTTTGCCTTCATCTCTTTCCCCAAGGACCCAACTCATAAGTTTATCTGTTTTGCACAAAAAAGGCTGTGACATTTGGGAAGATGATATCACCTGTCAGGGAAAAAAACGGACAGAAACAAAATGTTTGACCCCTGAGATTTATCAGTGATAATGCCTATAAAGTTCTGGAGAGGCCTGGAAGCCCTACACTGTGTCAACGCCCACACAGAAAGGACAGAACAGAGGGTTATGGGGACAGCATTCAACAAAGTCTCAGACAGTGTTGGAGTGTTAGAGGCTACTTGACAATGTGTAATTTATTTCGGGCAGGATGGGATGCTATGTCTACGATCAGAAAGTTGCTCATTCAAATCTCAGGGTTGGCAGAGTGGTCAAACTGTTATACCCTAGAGTAAGACCCTTAACCCACATGCCCACATGCTCCAGGAACTGGCGGAGCCTTCGTTCTCAAAGAAATGTATGTCACTTTGAATAAAATCACATGTTAAAGCAATCTAAATGTTTCTGTCTTCCCTCACCCAACACTATGATGTCTTAGAAGAAATGATCCTCAGAGTGACGTAGTCCTCAGCTGTTGGGATGAGAAAAGTTTCAAAAGGCACAACCGAACAATAATCCAATGTCTTTTTGGCTCAGGTGCTGTCCGCGCCGTGATTGAAACCACATTTGGTGAAGGATGCCCGGACACGATGTCCCTTCTGCTGCCTCACTCACTTAGGCTCTGGAATCTTCTGCAGGCTTCTGTCTCACTGAGTCTATAGGCCACCAACGGTGTTCATTGCCGGGGCAGCATAATTATGCAGAGACCCAGACACTAGGCATAATGCTGTACGCATCCCTGATTCTGTCAGGGATACAGGATTGAATATCTATATAATTTTACCTACATGTACTACAGGAAGAACATCAAGACACAGAGACGGGCACACTCAGCAAAATACACAATGTATCCCTGCTTCTTTTGCAGTTAAAGGATCGAATATCTCCATTTATATAGCATAGGTGCAATTTCTCATCTGGAGATGCAGCCGAATCCAACCTGGATCAGCTTGTAATTCGTAGCAAGCGGCGCCACCTGTGGTGCGTGTGTGCACATGCAGGGACGGGGGGAGGACATCCGTCTGCTGTTTCGTCTGCAGCTCCCATGGCGGATGCAGGTGCCAGTCAGACTGGGACCCATCAATACAGCTCGTTTTCGTCATATTTATAACCACCCCTATGCTGCTTTCTCAGGAAAGATAGAGAGAGCGGGAGTCCTCTTATTCTGCATTATTTATGTCCAACGTTGTATTACACCCTTCAAGGTGAAAACACCGTGAGTACCAAAGCTCTGTATCGGCGTTTTACACGCTTTCTCTATCACTGATTGCCAACCCGGCAAACGAGCGCTCCGTGTTATCTGACTGAGCACCACATGGCGATTTAAGCATTTCAATACTCACCACAAGTCCCTGGTTAATTAACAAACAGTATCCAGTGAGTCCAGCGCATGAATAATGAGAAAAAAACAGGAGGGTCGTTAACTTATCTAGTGTGTAATTAAATGATAATTTCTACACAAAAAAAGTGAAGGTCATTGAGTCGTAAACCATTAAGTTTTGATACCTGGAAACAAATATAAGAGGGAATAGATTAATTTGTAAAATGTCAGGTTTATTGGTATCATTGCTAAATTCATGCCTGCTTTGCCACAACCTGGCTCCGTTCTGTTTAAATTCAGAGTTCAAACGGTGAAATGCCTGTGTAGTAAGAGTATGAATCTGTACCGTTGGACTGTGGACTCTTTATCTGTTGAATATCAAAGTCTATTCAGAATAATACGAGGCTTTACCTCAGGACTGTAACATCTAGAAGTGCAGAACGAGCCTGAGTCTTTACCCATAGATAACAAAGACTCCATAGCAGTGTAACCCCATTCTGTCAATACTACAGGTCTAAGTGTGCCCGTCAATATAATTTAACAATAGCTATTCGCAGAGCCGAATCACTGTCAAGTCACCATAGTTTCTGGTGACACATGGTGATCCTCGTTCCGGTATTATTATGCTGCTATTTCATATTTCCCGTTATCACTCTGCCCATTAAAAACAAGTCTTTTTACGTGAACGCCCAGGAGTGCTCCCACCTGTGTTATTTATTTATCCGTGCACTTTGCGTAATGCAGAAATCCTATTACTGTCTTTCTCTTGATTGCACAATGGAGTGGGAGCAGAGCATAGTAGCAGGAATGATTGTGACACAGTTTGATGGCATCAATGAGGCCCAGGAGAGTTCTAGCTAGTTACCGTATACCAGTCTACCTGCCTGGTGCGTAATTACAGCAAAGATGGATTTTTATATAGTTAATTGGCATGCCTACCATGATATTGTTTTATAAAATAGCGCCTCCTTAAATCTTGCGGTCAGTGCAGGTCATGGCGGTGTTCGTCTCTCTGAAATAAATTACGGACTCTTCAGAGCTCTATAGGACGGAGAGGGGGGATTTTCATTTTGACGAAATTTATCTAGGCTCTGGGCCATAAAATTCAATCTGTTTTCTGAGCAGTACCTGGTGACGTCGAGGCTCGTGGCATAACTCCCCACTCACAAGTTTGATAAAGACCCCCCCCCTCTCCCCAATGACAGGTGGAGAGAATGGGGGAGTGAGACAGGGTCTGTGCTAAGTACCTTATATTGAGTTTCTGCAAGTAGATACCTCCAAGGTATGCCAATAACAACCTCATAGCTTATTATCCCTGTTCCTATCTGGAGATATCACTCTGTGGGGAAATGACTTCATCTAAATATTTGTTTGCAGGAAATTGCGTTTCAGATTGCGATAACATATCTGTCATTGAACCACACACCTCTTCCAAGACAAATGTTCTGCTAGGGTTCGGTCAGTTTCCCTCCCCCTAATTCTAGAGGGGATGCTTATTGCCTCGTATTTATATAAGAACACTGTGTACATCACCTCTGCCTCGCAGGTGCTAATGGCACTGAAGTCAGTGGGAAGTCAGTATGAATTAAGCGCCGTAAGATGTACAAAATAGGGAAGGTGCATTACAGCACTGGGTGCCTTATTCTCTGCTGGTTGTAAAAGGTTTTCTGATTCCGGTTTCTCAGGCATTAAAATACACACGGAGCACTCGGTCAGCTACCGCAGACGTTTATGGAGGTTGGCGATGGAGGTCTGTATATGTGTCTTATTGTGTGCACCTCCTGACAGTGTGATGTGACAAGTGTGGTCAACAAGCATTTAATACACACACACACACACACACACACACACACACACACACACATGATTTATGCACAAAGTTGTTCTCAGTTTCTACTTATAGGAGGAGATAACAAGACGCCTTTCTTGCTTTCTTGCTGACCTGGCACTTTTCCTCATTTATGGTTTTAATCATTTAAATGATGCTATATTTCTCTGGGGTACAACGGCTTGCTTGCCACTGTCTGTGGTGCTGAACTGACTACTTGTATATGTGGTGCTGGACGGACAGCACAGTCTGAATTCACTTCTTATAGCGGTGGTGCTGGACGGACAGCACAGTCTGAATTCACTTCTTATCGCGGTGGTGCTGGACGGACAGCACAGTCTGAATTCACTTCTTATCGCGGTGGTGCTGGATGGACAGCACAGTCTGAATTCACTTCTTATAATCAGGGTTTGAAAAGAATTAATTTCAAACAAAGCAATAAGGGAATAATACGGGAGTTTTGCATATCATAGGGGATCATAATAAAATAGCAAATGCTAATTCTGGTTATTCAACCATTCAACAAACTTGATTAATAAAAGCAGTGGGATCCCAGTCTCCTAAATTCCTCCTCCTCCTCCTCCTCCTCATCATCATCATCATCATCTCTGCTGCTCTTTTTAGTTTTGTTGTTGCTGTTGTTCTTATTGCTGCCATAAAGTGGTAATAGACTTACTCATTCTGAATTACACCCAAAATAACAGTTACATAACACATCTTTTTTTAGGGAGACAGAGTTGTTTGTGCAAAGAGGGGGAAAGAAAGAAGCAACGTTCTGCACTCGATTAATCCCACAGACTTTTCACGAGCAAGGCGCAGCCCTTTGCCAGTCGACACATCTGCAGTCCAGCAGGAACACAGAATGGTAGGTATGAGTGCTGATGAATTTTCGTACCGGATTTGGACGGGGACATTTATGACTGAGCCTTTCTAAAAGCAGATGCCTCAGAGCAAAAATCAAACACTTATTAGTGTATATATCACGCGAGCCAGCTCACCCCTTCCTGGGAATTCATGATCCTGGCCAGTGAAGACCATTCTGTCTCCCCCTGGTCTGCTATAACCTTGCAACCGCTGCTGTTTCATGTGAGCAAACACTGATATGTTCCGGGAAATGATGAGGGTTGTTTAAATGAGGTGAAAGAATAGGAGATACATGGTTTGCCGGGGAGACGCCGCAAACTAGGGCATAACTGAGTTTATTTAGAATCAAGAAGTCTGTTTATATAGGATCATGGGCTCCGGTTTGCAGCTCGACAATGACGGAACATTACTGTGACATCATTATGAGAATCCGAGTTACAGCCTTGGGGTTCTCACCGGTCACATGATTGAGCCTGCATTCCATATCCCAGCTGCTGCTGCCGTCGTCCAAGGAACAGTGGGTCAGGGTTGCATCTGGGCAAGAAAATGGACCGTAGCTCTGAAAAGTTTCCCACCAAAAGCCCCAAGAGCATCCATTTAGGCTCCAGTACTGAAAACATAGAGCGGCAAGTTTAAGAAGAATCATGCTGGCCCCAAAAAGGAAATTAACTGAGCTTAACCTGAAAAAACATACAGATGCAATGACACTGAGACTCTCATCTGGCCAGAAAGTACTTCCTTGGGCTCCTTTGGAGGGGCTACCTTGGCATTGGTTTGTCTAATGGCCACATCACTGAATAATTACAGAAGTTGCCATCCACCCCTGCTGGCCTCTACATAGAGTCTGTTCTATCCAGTCTTGTGCAACTTTGGTTAGTAATAAGGATTAAAAGGCAACAGTGAACCCTCACTGTTCGGAAATGAGGCAAACAGGGGGGTGTATCATTTCAGGAAAAAATGATTCTCTGGCTAATTAAGCTATGAAATTATACTTAGGAAATGTATGATATATATTGAATGGGTGCATTACATAATATATACTATAGGTAATATTTCAAAAGGTAGGTCTACCACCTCACACAGTAAAGAAAAAAATCTAAAATTTATAATTCAGCAGAAAGCAAATGTTTCAAAAAACATGTTGCAAAAGTCTCAAACTTTTGCCTTCGCAATTTCAGTGTTAGCTTATCATCATAATCATCGCCATCATAGTTGTCGTTTTGTTTTTGTTGTAGTTAATAAGAACAAAAAGAAAAATAGTATCTGCAAAATATGTTTAATCGTGTCGTGCTTATTTTGCCTCAGTTATTTCGTATTAAAAACAGAAAACTCTCTCCTTGTCAGAACGTTATTTGTTCGTCACTTTCCCAGCCGCCCGGCCGCCCGCGCTCCGTTCTGCCGCGTTCCGCGCGGGGAACTCGCGCTCGCCGTCCACGCCACTTCACGTACCGGCGCGAGCCGAAAGGGCACGGCTACCTCCTATGGCACGAGCGCCACTTCACGTAACACGTGGGCCACTCGCCCGCAAAAGACCGAAAAAACGAGCTAGCGCAACGTAATTGAACAACTAAAACACAGCGGTCAAAACCCGACACGCTCAGCCTAAATTGCCTCTCCGAAGCACTCTACTGGAGACAGGGGTTTTATCTGCTCTGTGCATCAGCCATTTAGTCACTAGCAGGAAATATATTTATCTGTAAAAGCATGTCGGGTGAATGTTGGCTGAGAGCAGTCTGCGCCGCGAGATACTCCTTTTATGACAGGAAGCTTGCAGTTTGCAACAAAGCCACTAGGTGACAGGCGCGCACATCAGAGAAATGTACAGATGGCCAAAGAGTAGGATGTAACACTTTTCCTAATCTTCCATGCACTATTTCTCGTCCAAGCTCTGAGCTGCGGCACTGAGCACAGTCTGCATACCCCAAACGTGAAAACTGTCAAGCTTCTGGTACAGATCTACTGCAGGAGGCACTGAACTTGAGTTGCTTCAAGTTGAAGTAGCCAGCTGTATTTGTAAATAAAAGTAGGAAAATCCTCCGGGATGAAACGACTGAAGCTACTGGATGAATTGTTTCTGGGAAAGTGATGAAGGCACAATGGAAAGCAAAGCAGGCTTTTCATGTTTCTGTTCACTGGTTGAAAGGGTGCAGTTAGATTTTGGCAATTATTCATGGAGCAGAACACAGAGAAATTAGGCTGTTGGGCTCTAATTCTCCTCCAGTTCTGTTGTGTAAATCCTGTCAGCCTGTTAATGCTCCTTCCCCAAACCGAAATCAAACCATTTGTTCATTTCAGTCCAGTGTGGCTGCTTTGCATATATCAGTACAAAAACACTTAGGTACCTAATACAAAAGATAAACACATTTCGCAGACTGATACAAAACCAGACCAGCGCATCGCCCGTAATGTAATGCCAGGTATGTTTAAACACTTAAATAAAATTCGTTTGAGTATTAAATAGTGCTGTCTTTATGTTTTTCTCTCAAAGGATTTTTAACTTGAAAAATTAACAAAAAAACCGTTTCAGGAATTTGTGTCTGACACTGAGAGTTTTAGTGTTGCAGCATCTATAAAATCTTCAAAAGAAGAGAGTTTGTAAATTTAAAACCTGAAATATACCGAAACGTTTGAAAACTGCACTTTCTAACCTGCCAGTGAAAGAATCAATATGCACCATAAAAACTCACAATAACAAGAGGGTGCACAAAAAACAGAGCAATAAATGAAAGGAAAATGGAAAGAGAATAAATTAAACTCAGAATTAACACATCAAAGTCATTTCAAAACAACATAAAAACCATTGTGATCAGAGGTGCCAGCAATTTAAATCAAACTAACACAACAGCGCCCGGTCTTGACAGATTTTTATAAATTACATTTTCCATCTGCGGCGCTTCAATGTGCACATTGCGGAGGAAGCAGTCTTCTCCATAGTGAAGGTTTTATTGTTCTTCATTTTCATGATTTTCCTACTTTGTTGTGTCATGGCTCTGACATAAGCTTCAAAAGCCAGAGAAACCTATTTGGAGCTCTGTGGTTCATATGCTGTCCAATAAGCCAGCCTAACTTTTAATATTTTGTCTGGAGGTCAGGGGCACCACTACAGATTTTCGACTCAATGAAAGGATATTATATCGGGGCCCCAAAGCATATAAATGAAATTATGGTCCAAATGTTTTAGGGTCCCAACTCCCACCGCCCCCCCTTACAGCACCCCTGCTGGAGGTTACCAGCATAAATTCAAACTCGCACACACCAGCACACCTGTACTATCAGTAATGTCAGAGGGAGAGCAGGTGCATTCTGGGATAGCAATCAGCCTCTCTTAATCGCCTTTATTTTCTGGCTTGCTGGCCTGTACAAGCCTACTGCTTACCACATCTAGCAAGTGTTACGGACAGACTTGGCGAAGGACGGACAATTCATTCCGTGGCTCCCAAAGCGGGACTTTACTACAACTCAGAATGAACACAGGAAACAAATGGACCACAAAGGGTCAAAAGCAAAGTGGGTAAATGATAAAATTAAGGAAGGGAGCAACACGGGAACAGCCATAGCAAAGCAGCGGCAAACACAGGGCAACGAAAGCTACACGCAATGAACAACTGAGGGCAAAGGCAGGCACATATATACACAGATAATGAGGGTCAGACAAGGGACTGGTGTGGGCCAATTACAACCTAACACTAAGGCTGCGGACAGCAAGACACAAGTGAGGGTTATAATAACGAAGGATTCAAATACTAGGAAAGGCCAGTGACACCTGCTGGCCAGGCAGGGACTGATCCTGATAGGCTTGGCACATGCGCTAACCCAGCTTCCTTTTTAAACCTGTAGCTTCTCATTGCACTGCATTTATAGAATTACTTCAGATGCTGTTATACTTTAAATATTTGTCCTGTGTCTCCTACAGTGATTATTTCCTCATTAGGCAACAATGCTGCATACAAGCATTACGTTTTGTTTGTTTTACCCAAAAACCCCACCATTCGTATGCACATCTTAACCAGTACAGTAGCTACAGCATGCACAAATAACGATATATGGATATAGCTAAAGGCGGTTTAAGTTGTTGCAGAGTCGGGGGTTAATCTCAGCACCTTGGTGCTGCTTGTTATACGTGCAGACCTTTTAGCTTGTTCCTGCCCAGGGTACTGGCTCAGGGTGCATCTGAGGGGCCATTTAGGCTAATTCACGCTAACGTTATCCAATGTCATGGTACCTCGACCTTAATCGGTCTAAAGGTCATGCTCATTAGCTACCCCATCACCTGTGACATCCGAATCGCCAAAATCATGCTGCAGCTCCCTCCGGCACCATCCAGCTCCTCCAGAAATGTGATCCCATCACTTTCCTTAAAAAAAAAAAATCACTGTTGCAAACAGAAGACTTTTAGGCAATTAAGCTGAGGATGGGAGGATGGGGGAGAATGGTGTTCTACTAGCAACTTGCAGGCCTGGATGGTGGGGATCAACTCGTCAGCCTGGCGACCAAGATAATTGCCAATTTCAGCTCAGGGAGATGTGATGAAATAGACAGTCATATGCACCAGGCTGGGTCCTATGAGCATTGTATAAAAATAAATGAATAAATAAATAGTAATAATAATATTAATAAGACAACGACAATAATTTAATTGTTGTTATTGTTTTTGTTGTTATTACTAATGATTTTTTGTCATTGATTTATTATTATTATTATTATTAGTATTATTATTATTATTATTATTATTATTATTATTCATTCATGCATTGATTCATTTTCCAACCCGCTTTATCCTATTGGGTCGCGGGGGGTCTGGAGCCTATCCCAGAAGCAATGGGCACGAGGCAGGGAACAACCCTGGACAGGGGGCCACCCCATCGCACATTACTATTATTATTATTTTTATTATTATTATTAGGCATATTGTGATAGTGGAGCATCCTTCCTAAATTCCGGAAGCTTCTTTGTCCAGGCACGTTAATTGTCCCCAATGTTAAAAGGGGACAAAGATGGTGGAGGGCACCTCCACTGCGAATATGGAATGTGAATATGCTCCGAAATGGAGTTCGTTACTCTTGTGGCTTTCTGCTTCCTTTGGGGGGGGGGCGGGGGTCCTACAGATGAGCTCAAAGCTTTCCACCCCTACGTCAACACATGGTCCACTCCAGTTGGCATGAGAGAGGTCTTTGGGTACTGCCTCCTACTTACTCTCACAGGCTTGATAACGTGTTAGCTTCTGTGATATTCTAGATTTGCACCTCGCAGTATGAAATCTTGGTATGGAACTGGCGGCATTTGGGTGAAGTACTTTTCCCATGACCACCAGCTTTGATCATGTGACCTGGCCACCCCGTGATCCCGATACCCACCTCCTCTGGGCCACTTCTGTTCATCACGACTTCCTGTTGTCCCGATACGCAGGTTTTACGATTGAATCATTTACGCCAAGTGTGGTTGGGCCCTGTCTCCAGTGAGGGCGCCATCTCCAAGGAACTGATGTGATGGGCACAGGTGATAATCACGATAACAAGAGGTGACACTGGAGGGTGGTGTCTTCATTATGCTGCCGTTGCTCGTTATGCCGCAGATCCCAAGGGCTGCAGGAAAGGTCATAATCACACAGCAAGGTGCGGATACCAAGCACCCTACTAAGCAGGATATTCCTATCGATTTAATTTATCGGAATATTTGCAGAAGACATTTATGTGCACCTAATGACTTTGGATAGCTGAGGGTTTCCTTCGCAGGGAAGTAATCGGACTGGAAAATGAAATTAAAACACATCAGCTGGTTTTGAGCAAAACAACACACCCGCTGAATATGCTGCATGATGCGGACTTGCTTTTTACTCTGCCGTGAGTCTGATTTTTAAGCTACCTTAGGATGCCTTGGCTAAGGTGGGATAGACTTCAATTTAACATGCTCAGCTCCACAGAAACATCAGTGTCACATGATCCATCACAGAAAGACTGACATTTAAGGATTTAGAACTTGCATGTGTGTCTTCCTGCCTTGTAGACTGATTGGCGATAAAAGACTGATGCTTATGATACGTTTTTGTACTGGAGAATGACGTTTTTTTGCAGGATCTGGCCTTATTTGAATCTCTTGCTTCTGGCATTGGCCGTTTTTGTCCTAAAATACACAGTCTTCTGCAAAGAGTTGCGGCCACAGCCTTAAATTGAATACATGTTATCATTCTTCCTCGTCCTTCAGGAACTGCCGCATTCATCTTTGCGATCTGTTGGCCATAATCTGTCATGCCCAAGGTCCAAGAAACAAAGCGAGCATAACAAAAAGGCCGCAATGAGTTTGCTTGGCTTTTGGTGCCTTCAGGGTGAAATAGAACTATGTTCATCCTGGCCAATCTGGTTAGAGAAACTAGAGATGGAATTTTTCAACTTAATCAAGTGCATTTATTAACCATCTGACTGCTTTCAGTTTAACCTATCTACCATTCAACAAGTGACTGAGGGAGAGTAATTGAGCTGTAGGTTGTAAAGGGAGACAGGCAGTGGTGAGGGGACAGATTGCTCAGACAGTGCCCCCTTCTGTCAGGGCAAGAGGTTTTGGGGACGGTACGTCTTCCCGACGTTCATGAAATCATTCACTGTTATGCCCCATCCATCATCTGCGCTGATATGCGGGGACGTCGTGACCCATTCGTGTTTCCGCTGGAAGAAAAAGTCAGAATGGGGGGGGGGGCGGCGGGGG
>JAODKF010000089.1:22085275-22095511 GCA_026779585.1 Mormyrus proboscirostris
TGTTTTGCCTTGCCCCAGTAAAGAACTTGTGCCCCGCATACCTGGATCTCCTCAGTTCTTTGTCCCGCGACGTGACAGAATATGTATGTTTGATGTTGAGCTCCGTCAAAACAGTTGAAATAGGATACACTCATGTGCAATTGGAACACCTCCTACATGTAAACACAATGCAGTGCTACAACGCTGTTTGGTTGTTTGAAGCTAAATTGCGACTGAAAGTTTCATTCTCAAATTTTACTTTACCAATCAGAGTGTACTTTATACTGTACGCAGCATTTCAGCCTCAAATAAACCAACGATTGAATGATACAATAAACACTCATTTTGAAACTCTAAAGCTGTTTTTTTGTGGCACGGTGGTGCAGTGGTTAGCACTGTCATCTCACACCGCTGGGACCTGGGTTCAGATCTTTGCCGGGGTTCGATGTGTGTGGAGTCTGCAAGTTCTCCCTGTGTTGTTCGGGGGTTCCCTCCAGGTACTCTCATACCCCCCTCCCCCTGCAGTTAAAGAACATTCCGAGGCTAATTAGAATGACCGAATTGCCCATAGATGTGCATGTGTGAGCGACGCGCGTGTGAGTGTCCCCTACAATGTCTATTGCTGTCTGTCACATACCTTCAACAAGCTTCCAAATGGATGTAAAATGAGATATTCATTTCCTCCTTGCGCTAACCGTATATTTCTTCACAATACTAAGCCATACAAAGGTCCCCTGCATTTCCACATCATAGAGACTCTAATCTCAACGTTTATTAGATTATATTTGTAGTGCCTACACATTTTTATATTAGATGAGAAAAACTGATAAATTTCAATATATGCTGTAAACTATATCTCTTATGACTGGGATGATATTAAAACAGTGTCAGCATTTTTGCATCAAATTATGACATATCTAAGTAGCCCAGAATGTGCTGAAAACAAAAACATACATATTATATTAAACGCCATATTATGAGCCTGAAATGGAAGGGACAGAAAAACACTCAAAAATGGACAGGGCTCGAAGGGTTAATATTGTTTTTCACAGTGTTCTGTTTGTGGATTTTTTAACATGTTGGCATAAAATTACCTACCATGCTGCTGGATCAGAATCCCCCCCCGATCAATAAAACAAGATCTTTGTATCACCCTATACAGATAAATGGTAGATCTACAGGTTCTGACATAAACACCAGGGTCCAGGGTCAGTGGGCGCATAGGGGCACACCTGCTTTGATGGTCATGTGAGGGGCTCCTCGTAGCACTTTATCATGCGGCCTCCCGGACACGAGCCTGCAGATGCCAGTGTGACTGCTGTCTCAAATTCTTCACATAAAGTTTCCAGAACATTCTGAATTGCATTTAGCTACATTTTTTGACTTTGATATGAAGATAATATATATGTTATTGAAACTCAATGTCAGATGCATAGATCAAAGCTCCTAGAGTGCTCACCCTCATTGGACTAACAACCGTCTGGTTGAGGGTCGATACTTACACCATAACAGCTGCAAAACCTACCTAGTCCCGTTTACTTAAGTAGTTCAGCATCCACTTTCATGCTTTCTTCATGCCTTTCTTTTGGTTTTGCGCCGTCTTAATTCTGTTACTCAATGGAAACACCCGCTCCCCATTTAGGGCCTACCTCAAATAGCCAGCACTCGCAAATACAACAGTAATGATAAAAAAAATGAAAAGAATAAAGACCAAAGAGTCAGAGAGATCTTTGAAGCAGAATGCACAAACTGTTGTTAAAAAAGTCCACTTCAGGAAGGATAAAAAGAAAATGAGTGTTATTGATTATTTCCCCTGAGAGGGAAGGGGGCAACGAGGCGGGGAATGGGAGCGGATTTCCTGTGTATTATTCAGATGAGCAGGATTAGCAGATACCGGCGGCTTTAGCCGGTTTGTCTTGGCCCTGTTCCTCAGTCACGGCGGACTATGAAATAAACAGATATATTTGGACACTGAGGGAAGTCTGTGGCAAGTGAAAACAGTTATCACTACGGATGGGCAGGGAGATTTTAGCCCTGTGTTAGAGCGATACCCCCCCCCCAGACCCACTACTAAAGGGCTGTACAGAGGTGCTGGGGTCACGCTGCAGCCCTGGCAGGGGGGATTATCTGATCTGGAGGCCCTAGGCTGACGTCAGCATGGACACTTGGCTGTTGCCGATTATTTAACCTGGGGGTCTGAAACTCAAATTTGCTGGGGGTCACTGGGTAGAAGCTCTTCTCCTAGAGGGGCCACTTCAGCTGTTATTGGAGCCAAAAGAGTGACAAGCGAGAATAATCTGCTAATCAGTGCGAGGGAATCTGCTGGTAAAGCTTTGCAGAGGGCAGGGATGCCGATGAATTGATCCGAGGGCCAGATTTAATAAGGTTAACCGCAGCGTTTTTCCCAAGGCAGGGTGGGGCTATTATACTTGCCGGGGCACTATGGGCTGCACCCTAGGACGGACTATGCGTTATAATCTGCCCCTAGGCCCTACATTTTACCAAACGCTTACAGCTGTTTATGGGCCCACTAGAAGCAACTAAAATGTGATGGAAGGTTCAGTTCTCTTTCTCAATTTCTGAAGACATCAAAGGCAGTCATTGATTGGTTAGACTGAAGGCGAGCAGCATGAGCTCTTAAATAAACAGAAGGCAGTTTCTCAGTCCTTTCACAGAGATTCCAAATGAAACATTTAAAATTACATTGACCAACGTGGTCTGTGACACTGCCACCATCATTATTTCGTTTAATTTTCATTACATTTCTTTCCAGAACCCTTTTTTAAGACAAAATATGGGGTGCTGCAGTGGGTAGCACACCCCTGACACCAAGTTTTGAGTTTGTGTCAGGGTTCCATGTGTGTGGCGTTTGCATGTTCTCCCAGTGTCATCATGGGGTTTCCCCCAGGTACTCCGGTCCCCCCCCCCCCAGTGCAAAAACATGTTGAGGTTACCAAATTGCCCAGATTTGTGCATGTTCGAGTGAATGGTGTGTGAGTGTGTGCCCTGTCATGGGGGCCCCATCCTGGGTTGTTCCCTGCCTTCATTCGCCCATAGGTTCCAGACCCCCCACAATTCCAAATAGGACAGAGGATTTCAGAAGATGGATGGAGGATGTAGTACCTAGATTCCCTATAAACCAGTACAAACATGTTACTGGTAGTATCTATCTGTTCATTTTGTTTGGTTATTTGTTTGGTCAGACTAGACCCCCCCTTGGACTGAAAAACGTAAAAAGTACAAGCAAGTCTATATTTTTTACTCTGGTTAATAACAGCTAATCATCACATAATCATCAAAGACCAAGACTAAGAGAGCAAAAAATACAGAAATCGACACAGAAACTTAGTGACAATCCATCTAAAACCTAAAGAAAAAAAGCTTTATATTATAGAAGTTATGGCCCACGGAGATGCTTAAATTACTTGCATGAAATATTTATGAGGACTTGAAGTATTTCTCTGGGTTGTTTCGAGGCTCCTGAAAAATAAAATTAAAATATAAGGTAGAAGTAAATGTTTTATGCCCAAACCCTAAAGTTACTTGGTGTGCCATTTTGACCCATCTAGGTGCTTCCAAAATCATGAATGAGATACAGCACGAAATAAAAATGAGAAGACAGTGTGGCATTACACTGCACTGAGCGGGAGATGATGGCACTCATCTGGTGATTTTAGCTGTACCGGGATTATGAAAGGGCAGGAGCACACGTGCCGTTTGGTGACCATCACCTGCCTATTGCGCCATAGTCTGAACACAGACCCCAGGGTGGTATCTGGGTCAGAGCACCTCAGCGGTTCCTTGCTAGTCAGGGATTCAAACCCTCTTTACACATGTGAAACTGTGTTCCTGTAGCACATCGGACAGCTAGAAGAAAAACAGCTGAACAATAAATCCTGCATATGAAAAAAATATATACACAACAATGACACAGCGCAAGTAAACAGTGCAACTAAACCGTAGGTGTAAGAGTGTATATAGGCAGTGTGTGTGTGTCTGTGTGTAGGCAGTGTGTGTGTGTCTGTGTGTAGACAGTAGGGAGTGCAAAATACCATGATGGTGGTAAAGGGCTGAACTGAATACGATCCCATGGACACGATCAGCTCCGGCAGCAACCCACCCATTCAAACTGTCACTGCCCCCGTTTCCAGAATAAATCTCCCTCCCGTCTTTCCGGCGAATTCGTGCTTTTATTTCCCTGTTCCCCTCCGAAGCATTCGCACTACAATGGACTGCAGGGAAGATCAATGATTTTTGAAGATTCCTCAATGCAGGAAGAACATCTCGATGACAGTATACCAGAAAATTCCTTAGTATAGTACAATATGCTAGACTACCACACCACATGATGTCGTACTATGCTATACCATACCATGCCATACCATACTACATAGACTCTTTCCAAAAAATTTTAATATCATTCCATAATTCCATTCAAAACATTAAACTTTCATAGATTATAGATTCAGGGCCCACAACTTAAACAATTTAAACTTCATTCATACTCTTACAAATGTTGTATCTAAACATAGACTTATGCAGAATGTTTTTTCCAAGATTCATAGATTTCTGTAGACATTGTTTTTCACACCTCTTCATGGCCTTATTTTTGTAGAAAAAAAAGAAAACCACATCCTTAGAAGAATTAGGAAATCCTGAAAGAAGTGAGGCATAGCACATACAACCTCAAAACCAAAGGAGAAAACAAGGAATTCTAAATAAAAGGTTACGTATAAGGTTGTGGTCAAGTTTTTAGTATTCAGTTCTATCCATCCATCCATACATTATCTGCCGCTTATCCCGGGTTCGGGTCGCGGGAGCAGCTGCTTCAGGAGAGATACCCAGACCTCCCTCTCCCCAGCTAACTCTACCAGCTCCTTGGGGGGGACACCAAGTCATTCCTAGGCCAGCCGAGAGATATAATCCCTCCAGCGAGTCCGGGGTCTGCCCCCGGGCCTTCTCTCTGTAGGACATGCACGGAAAACCTCTCCGGGTAGCCGCCCAGGAGGCATCCGCACCAGATGTCCAAACCACATCAACTGGCATCTTTTGACGTGAAGGAGCAGCAGTTCTACTCTGAGGCCCTCCCGGATATCCAGACTTCTGACCGTATCACTAAGGGAGAGCCCAGACACCCTGCGGAGAAACCTCATTACGGCCGCAATCTCATTCTTTCTATTTATTACCCATAGCTCATGACCATAGGTGAGGGTATGGACGAAGATGGACTAATAGATCGAGAGCTTTGCTTTTTGACTCAGAAGACGAACCGGTTAAGCACCTGCAAAACTGTAGACGCCGCTCCGATTTGCCTATACAGCTCCCGATCTCGCCTACCCTTACCTAAGACCCCAAGATTGTTGAACTCCTACACCTGAGGCAATACATCTTCCCTGACCTGAAGAGGGCAGTCCACCCATTTCCGGCTGAGAACCATGGTCTCGGACTTGGAGGTTCTAATTTCCATCCCTGCCGCTTCACACTCGGCTGCGAACCGGCCCAGAGCACACTGGAGATCCCCAGCAGATGAAGCCAACAGGACAACATTGTCTGCAAAAAGCAGCGAGGTAATCCTGAGGCCACCAAACTGGACACCCTCAACACCCTGGCTGCGCCCTGAAATCCTGTCCATAAATATTATAAACAAGACCGATGACAATGGGCAGCCCTGGCGGAGCCCAACCTGCACTGGGAACACGTTCGATTTATTACCGTCAATGTGGACTAAGGTTCTGCTCCGTTCATACAGGGATCGAATCGCCCACAGCAGTGAACCCCTGACCCCATACTCTCAAAGCACCCCCCACAGAGCACCTCGGGGAACCCAGTCATAAACCTTTTCCAAATCCACGAAACACATGTAGACTGGATAGGCAAACTCCCAGGCCCCCTCTAGCACCCTTGCAAGGGTATAAAGCTGGCGCAGTGTTCTATGGCCAGGACGAAAACCGCATTGTTCCTCCTGAATCTGAGATTCGACTATCGATCTCACCCTCCTCTCCAGTATCCCGGAATAGACTTTCTCAGGTAGGCTGGGAAGTGTGATCCCCCTTTAGTTGGAACATACCCTCCGGTCCCCTTTCTTAAATAAGGGGACCACCACCCTGGTCTGCTAATCCAGCGGCACTGTCCTTGAGCTCCACGCATTGTTGAGAAAGCGTGTCAGCCATGACAGCCCCACAACATCCAGAGCCTTCAGGTACTCCGGGCGGATCTCGTCCAACCCCGGGGCCCGGCCACCACGCAGCTCATTAACTGTCCTAGCCACCTCAACCCCAGTGATGGACAAACACCCTCCAGCACCCTCAGGCTATGTGCCCTCAGATGTCTCAAAGCCAGTGTGCATAGATGTATCTGAGGCATGTCTCAAAGTTTTCCTTCCACCTCCGGGTGATGTTCCCAGGTGAGGTCAACAGCAACCCCTACCCACTATAAATAGTAGGAACTAGGAGCTGCTTCCCCCTCTTGATATTGGTTTGCCAGAACCTTTTTGAGGCAGACAGAAAGTGACTTTCCATAGCATCACTGAACTCCTCCCATGCCCAAGTTATTGCTTCTGTGACCGCCCGAGCTGCGTTCTGCCTGGCCTGCCAGTACCCATCAGCTGCCTCCGGAACCCCCCGGGCTAATAATTCCCGGTAAGCCTCCTTCTTCAGCTTGACAGCCCCCCTCACTTCTGGTGTCCACCATCGGGTACGGGGGTTACCGCCACGACTGGCACCGTCCACCCTGCATCCACAGCTCCGTACAGCCACTTCCACAATGGAGGTCCGGAACAGTGTCCATTCAGACTCAGTCCCCAACCTCCCCCGGTATGCAGTTGGAATTCTGCCGAAGGTACGAGTTAAAGCTCTGGCGAAAACAAGCCACTGCCAGACGTTCCCAGCAGACCCTCATTATGCACTTTAGCCTACCTGCTCTGACTAGCTTCCTCACCCACCACCTGAGTCAACTTACCACTAGGTGGTGATCAGTTGACAGCTCTGCCCCTCTCTTTACCCGAGTGTCCACGACGGAAAGCCGCAGATCAGATGATACGATTATGAAATCAATTATTGACCTGTAGCCCCGGGCATGTTCATACCATGTCCACTTATGGACACCCTTATGCTCAAACATGGTGTTCGTTATGGACAAACCATGCATTGCACAGAAGTCCAATAACAAAACACCACTCGGGTTCAGATCAGGGAGGCCATTCCTCCCAATCACCCCCCTCCAGGTCACACTGTCATTGCCCACGTGAGCGTTGAAGTCCCCCAGCAAAACAATGGAATCCTGACTATATCTAGTCGGTATCGCTCAACCTCACGCACAAGCTCAGGCTCCTTCCCCACCAGAGAGGTGACAGTTTTGTCAGCCGGGGATTGGACCGCCAGGGCCTCCCTTGGCCACCACCCAATCCACAAAGCACCAAACCCCTGACATTCCCCTTGCGGGTGGTGGCCCACCAGGGGATACTCCCGCGTGCCTCTTTCGAGCTATGCCCAGCCACCAGGCGCTCACCAACGGGCCCCTCCCCCAGGCCTGGCGCCAGGGTGGGGCCCCGGTGACCCTAGTCCGGGCGAGGAAAACGAGCCTTTGATATTATAACTTGTCATAGGGTTCTTTTGGATTGCTCTTTGTCTGGCCCCTTTTTGCCTTGGGAGACCCTACCAGGGGCTATTGCCTTCGACAACATAGCCCCCAGGGTCACTGAGGCACGCAAACCCCTCCACCACGATAAGATGGCAATTCAAGGAGGAGCAATCACAATATGGACCTGTGTAATTATCTAACAGCCAAAGGCTACAGTACAAGCATCGTGCCCCCAGTCGCTGCACGAAAGCATATGGAGTTTTGCCTGAAGCATACAGAACGTGACCTATTCATGGGAAAGTTGTGCTAAAACTGGGTGAAATAGACCCACTAACGGTAGATTAATAATAATGTTAAAATGTGCGGTGCCAGTCTGGCGGGTGATGTGAGTAACCTCAGGTAAGATGTGCATCAGGGTAATTCAGGTAGCAGCACAAGTTTGGAATACAGGAGGACAAGTGTTTCAACATAGGGGACTATAAAATCCACAGAGCACATGCCTTGAGGCCATTGAGCCACTGTGCCTCCCAAGGTATTTCCACGTGACATGCCCCCCCCCCCCTTCTTTCGGTGTTGAAGCAAGATTCATACCTTGTTCTTCTTCACTAAGGATGGAAGCCAACTTGGATCCCTTTACGATGCAGTGGTTCCGGGCGTCTTGCCACGACTTCTGCTCGTCTGAGTTCTTCCCGAAGAACCTGTAGCACTGTGTGAACATCAACTTGGTCAGAAAACGAGAGAGAGGAGCATGATGGGCCTACGGAGAGGATACTACAGAATCTGTCAAGGGTACAAAAGTAAAGCCCATTGTACTGAAGGTCCCTCACTTTTCCATCGAAGTGGGTCCATCCAAGCATGCAGCCTCCCTTGCTCATGGGTGGGGCCAGAGTGGCGTTGGGGGGAGACCCGCTGGCTCGCTTACACACAGAAGGCATGGGCCTGCCACAGTTAGTGTTCATCCAGAACCCTGTGGACGCACATACATCTCACCTAGATGGACAGTCACATCCAGTTGCAGTGAGAACACAGGAAAGACGGTCATGGCATCGTGAACCGACAAAGCTTTCCATTTACCCATCCCAGAAGTCATGACCACACAGTTTTCATCGTAATTGGTAAACCTAGGCTCGTTTTTGTCCCAGGCCAAGAACACTGTGGGTGATCCATCGATCCACCTGCAAAAATGTCAGTGTCAAGCAAAAAAAACCATAGAAAAGACTTTTTGAGACAAATTTTGACTATGCTTACTGAATGGACTGGTCAAGGTCAATGGTCAGGCCAATGTAGTATTCACTGGACATCCAAAAAGTTCTTTCATTCTGGGTGGTCTGAAACACAGAATGAAAGTTCACTCCAAAATTAATTTTGACATGTTCCGACTAGATATTTGCCAGGGCCAGTTTTAGGTGAATATGTCATGCATAAACATACAACATCCACTTGCTTATACACAGGCTAGCATGCATGATAAAGTGTGAAATGTAGACAGTGAACAGTTAAAACTGTAGTTTCACTTTAATAGGGAAAATGACAACAATTGACACACATCTATTCTTTAATAAGATAGGAAATAATGCAGGTAGGAAGTAACGTAGGTACTGCTGACATTACTTGTCCTAAAGCAGTTTGTAATTGACTGTTGGTTTGATTATCGGCTTGTAAAATCACCTCAGCTCAGCCAAAATAAATGCATTTAGTTTAAGTGGTCAGTCATTTGTCAGCTATTTGTTTTACATGAAATTTCCCATCTACTATTTGCAGATACAGTTGGTTTAGTTTGGTTGCAGGCAGGTGTTATGCACTGCACTGAATAGCATTTATCCCCCACTGCTGCTGGGACATTCTGAATGTTTAGAATAAAGATATTTTTTTGCTATCTAAACATTTGTCCTTTTTTACCTTCATGGAATCAAAATGGGGAATTGATAAGAACCAAACTGATATGTAGAACTGGAATCGGAATCGATAAAATTAAAATGATACCCAACTCCAGTTCCAACCTTGGACAACCACAAGCTAAATTGTACATGTCCACACAGAATATTTATACACCTCAGGGCCATTGAGCTACAATGATTGTAGTACTGTGAATGTTTGGACAAATGCAGCGCTGGACAAGGACAGTTGTGATGTATGGAGCTCTCAACCTTAAAGCATAGTTGGTAGAACATTTAAGCAAAATAAATCATTAGGGGCTCATGGGATTAAAATAGTGGATTATGGGGGATATAAAATGGATTGTGTAAAGCAGTCTTTGATCCTCAAGGAAATGGGGTCATTCAGATTCATTCAGGGTTTCAGCCCCGAATGCCCCTGGCTCATGACACGTCTGATACACCTTATTAATCTTAAACAGAAATAACTCATAAAAATTAGTACAACCACTGCTCATTTAGCGGTTAGGGTTCAATTGGTATTTTAGGGGTCCTATTGAAACAAATGTAGCTGATTATGAGAAAGACCTTGGTGTGTATGTTGATGATTCCATGTCCCATTCTTGCCAGTGTGGGGAAGCAATAATAAAGGCCAATAGGATGTTGGGGTATATCTCCAGGTGTGTGGAATTTAGGTCAAGGGAGGTGATGCTAAGATTATACAATTTCTTGGTGAGACCTCACCTAGAATATTGTGTGCAGGTTTGGTCGCCATATCTTAAAAAGGACATTGCGGCCTTAGAAA
>JAODKF010000089.1:22097136-22107515 GCA_026779585.1 Mormyrus proboscirostris
ACTCCCCACCCCCCACACTGTCGTGGGTGTTAAGTGAAATCTGAGAGAAAGTGGCTAATTCACTCCCAACTCTATGAAAGGAAAATGGAAAGAATGTTTCTATATATCTCATTACAATCATTTTTGGGAGAAAAAAATAAGGTTCACCATACATACTATACAGCTAAATGTTAAATTATTCAGTCAATAAATTGCTGTCTGTGTTGGCTTGATGCTCTGTGCGTTGATGAGTACTGGCCACCTAACAGCCTGGCGGTGGTTTGTGGTTTTTCTCTCCGCAGACTCTCTCAGCATGTTCTCACTACGACGAACTGTGAGCTCCCAAGAATCTTTGTTGCTTCTGAGATGCTCTGACCCAGTCATCTGCCCATAATAATTTGACCCTTGCCAAAGTCACTCAGATCTTTACCGCTGCCCAATCCTTCTGCTGTCAACACATCAGCTATGAGTACTGAATGTTAGCTTACAGTTTAATATACCCCAGGCTTTACACTGCTTTTGAGAGATATTCAACATTATTCACTTCACATGGCGGCGGTCTTTATGCTTTGACTCATCATAATCTATGACATCTCTTAGGGTTTACATTAAAGTACATGCTTTCATGGTATTATCTTCCATGTTTTTTATATGTGTACATTTGTGCATGAAAAAATGTATTAAATACATATAAGAAATAGATAAGCAAAAAGCCATTATTTGCCTGCTGTTTCATCAAGCAATCAAGCCAACAAACCAAATTCTCTAAGAGGAGTTTGAATTTTAGCCCCTTTTATATAAATATGTCTGAAGAACAGGGGCGACGCAGAATGACTGTGTGCTGAGAATTTGCCAGAAGATTACTTGTTTGGCCCCATAACCTTGCATATGATGATTTATTTTGGCTTGGCATTACAGTGCCCCTGCGTGATTGAATGGGGGTGCCATAATTAGGGTGGCCTTTGCAGCCGGTTCATTGATAAAGGAGGGGAGTGTTAAATTATCCATCGGCGAGCCGGGTGCAGGGTCGTGGAGATGAAACGCATGCCAATATGCAACCTTTTTTTGGGGGGGTGGGTCATCTGTAGTTATTGCGGTTGAGTGAGCTGCGTTCATCTGAGGGCCTGAGTAAATGTGATTTAGCACTTTTTCCACGTCGTTCTGTGCTCGACGGATGCCAACGCCCACGCCGCACTGCCTCCGTGTATAACTTGATACGCGTCCCCCATCTCTGCAGCTCAGTTTCATTCATCTGTCAGCTTGTTTCTTCATAACAGAACAGGAGGAACATCTATGATAAAATGAAAAAAGGTAGGTAAATGGGCAACGTTTTCATGATGTTGGCAATAAATTTCATATGATGCTTCTCGGAGCATTTCAGCTTTCCTGAACTTAGCCAGTGACTCCCTCACTTGACGCTGACAATTATGGAGATGTCGCCATCATAGTGTGTAAAAGTCACCAACACTTTATTGACAGTGGCGTTAACTGCTGTACAAAAACTGTGCTCCAAGAGCTTCACAAAATGAGCTTCATCGTCGTGCAGCTGCATGCAAGCCTCACGTCACCAAGCTCAATGTCAAATGTCAGAGAGAGCGGTGTGTAGCACACTGCCACTGTCCCAGTGCACAAAGCAATGCCCATAAAGACAGGGTTGAGTGAGTTTGGTGTGGAAGCACTTGATTGGCCCACACAGTGCCCTAATCTCATCCAACATCAGTTCCTGATTTAACAGATGCTCGTCTGGATGAAAGGGCAAATATTCCAGCAGACACACTCCAAAATCATGCAGAAAGCCTTTATAGAATAGTGGCAGCTGATGTACTGACTCCATATTGATGCCCATGGGGTTAGAATAGGATGCCCTAAAAGTTCTTGTAGGTTTAATGGCCATGTGTCCCAATACTTTTATCTATGTAATATATTATGTCACTAATACACCATATGGACAAAGAAAAAAAGCACTGCAGCCGCTTCGCATTTCAGGGACGTTAAACATGAAAGACATCGAGCTGAATTGTGTCTTCTCTTGCATACCATTGGTTTCCTCACCTGTTGTTGATGTCACCTCCAAGAGAAAGCTGGAGGTATGATGTTTCGGTGAGGACACCCTTAAAGTACATCCCGCATTTCACACAGTTTTGGTCAGCATCTGTCATGAGACAGGAAGTAGGATATCAGACCCGGACACTTCAGTGAAACAGAGGACATTTCGTAGAAACTGAGTGTCACTGTATTACATACATTTACATATTTAATTTTCCACATAATTAGTATTCACTTGAAATAGCAAACTGACAAAACGGGGAAACACCGGCCAGCTTCAATGAGACTAATGGTCAAAATACTGCTTTTCAGGTGAGATAATGATTAGCGACATAACTAGGCAAAGAATTTTTATAAAACTTGAGCCAAACAAACAATGAAAATTAACTTTAATCCAAATGTGCTTCAGATCTGAATAGCTTGGTTTTTCAGTACAGGGCAAGATGAAAAAACACATCAGAAAACCATTAATGTCATTATTGTCTAACATTATATGAGCAGAACATTGGGAAATACTATAATATTTGTAATAGCTATATGCAAACTCTTTAAGCATCTGAAGTCCACAGGGAGGCATGCATGATAGGAAGTCTGTAATTATGGCCAGAAGCCAACACTCCCGCACTACGCTGGGGAGTTTCTCCAAGGTTTGCTGATTGAAGCGTTTGTCTCCCGCACCTTTTGGCATTAGAATGGTGGGGTTCTGTGTCCATGGGAAAGCCGAGGTTGCGCTCGGATGATCGTCAGACATTAAAGACACCAGCGTGAATGGGATTCCGAGGCCTGCCTACGCACGATTTGCCGAGGGGCCAACACAAGCAAAGACTTTTGTGAGTGCTAAGAGTATTATTACTGCTGCATAAAGCAATTAAGTGAAGAGACAACAGAACATGGATGTGTTATTTCAGCATTTATATATATATATAATACACACACACACACTCTTTTGTTGTCAAATGTTGTCAGATAGCCATGCATGCAGTGGCCTGGGACCTGCTGGTTTGCATAGAGAACAGGGCAGAGAGTGCGCTGGGTGGATGGACAGGGGAGATGCTGTGCGCACAGACTGGCAGGCCTGCTCGGGTGCGATTAGAGCTGGGTGGTATGACTTAGTGGATGGACAGTAGACTAGTGTGTGCCCACAGACTGGCAGGCCTGCTCGAGCGGGGATAGAGCTGAGTGGATGGACAGGGGAGATGCTGTGTGCACAGACTGGCAGGCCTGCTCGGGTGGGGTTAGAGCTGGGTGGTATGACTGAGCTTCACCCATCCATGTATGTTTCAGGTGAATGCTCTCGTGTTCAGGGGACTCCCCGTGTCATTGAGGGGTTTCCTCTGGGTTTTCTGGTTTCCCCCTGCAGTCCAAAAACATGCTGAGGCTAATTGGAGCTGACAAATTCCCCATAGGCATAATTGGTGTGTGTGCCCTACAATGGATTGGCACCCCATCCTGGGTTATTCCCATAGAATCTTCATCACTCCACCAGGTCCTAAATCTGGACCCAATGTGATAAGTATGAATGAATGTGACTGCAATGTTCGTCTTAACTGTGGTCAGTCTATCTGCTCATAGCTACAGTAACATGTTTTTGAATATTTTATTTATTATTCATTTCCTTATATGTTCAAAATTGACAACTTACTCAAAAGTGTTAGAATAATAGTGTTTGCGAGACACAGAATGAATTATTTTCTTAGAGTTTAAGTGTGTTTATATGTATTAGGCTATTGGTGAGTATGCTGAACGCCTAAATCAGCAGCAAATTAAAATGGATTTTATGAACGAAATGTGTGTATTTATGCCATAACATCCACCGGCATTACATATTTATTTTCCATGAATAATTTGATTAAGTGTTTCTCAGGTTAAGCGTTTCCCCTGCGATGAATCTGTCATGAGTAGCAACTCAGTTGTGGATAATTCTCTTGTTCACTCAGAGCGTAAAGTAGAAAATAAATTATTCAGCTAATTTTATTTGCATAATTTATGTTACGCTAATTAGTTATAAGCTCTAGTAATTTCTACCACTTTGGCATGTGAATGTCTAGCATTTGATTCCAAGCCCAGGAGTGCCCTATAAACTTGATCTTGCTATGATTTGTTTTTAATAATAATTTTTATTAATAATTTTAATTTGAATTACAGTGCTCCTCTGTAGGTAGGGAAGAATGCACCTTCTGTAAGAAAAAAAAACAAAGTTGAGCAATCGCAACCAGATGTCTATGAGGGGACACCTTTGACAGTTGTTTTATCACGGTGTTTGCTGGTGTTGTGTAAATAATCGAGCTGCGTCACCAGATGACCCAGATGTGGCGATAACGATGAGGACAACACCATCCAGAACCTACTCTGGGGCCAACATACTACCTCTTCAAGCTGCGCCCCTTAGCATGACATACTTCAACCAAGGAGACCTCAATAGCTTGACTCGACAAGAGTGAAATAGTTCCAACAAACAAACAATGTGTATGAGAAAAGTTATTTGGCGAAGCCCGTCTCTTGGTCGTCGGCTCCACCATCTCTGAAGGCGATTTGAAGATCTGGCTGGACGACCAGGCAGGAGGTGAAGGAGCCAACCCCAGACCAGGACAGGGAGCCGAAAGTTGTGTAGGCCTGGATGCGGGCAGACCGAATAGCTGTAAAGGCAAAGAAGCCGGCTAGACTTACTCCTTATATAAAAATCTGGACCAATGTGATTGGACACGCTGGCATTCTTTAGGTCTCCTTGTTTGAACTTCCGTATTCACCTTGGGCCCTTACAATAATAATTTTCAGAGCTTTGAAGTCCCCCACAATTGCATAGTGGAGGTAAAATATTCTCAGAGTACATAATATCAATATAAAATTATGAACCTGAAAGCAAAATGATGTTTCTGGGTATCCATGCCCCTCTAACATCCCTGAACATCCCACTTGGGCCTTTTCCACCTCCATCATCTACTCCCCACCCCCCTCCTCCACGGCCTCATCTGAGACAAGTGAAATTTTCTTGCTAGTCAGCACCCTATCACCCTAGGGAGCTGCCTATGTCACCTAATTGGTTGACTGGCACTGCTTTTTGGAAAACAATGCCTTAATTTTGAATGCAGTAATTTAGGCAGGGAAACCTGTAACTGGTATATAGCTACAAAGTTCTGCCTACGATCGACCTTGACCCATTTTCTAGATGTAGCGCCACCGCAGACTAACCTACTGAACATCTGTCCCATGACAGGGCCAGAGGAGACCTATCAGATCGTTCTTAGCAGGAGCGTGACTCTGACCCTTACAGAGGCAGATTGTGTAACTTTCCAGAGTGCCATTCTGAAAGCAGATCTAGACCATCTGGATAATCATCTAAAGAAACTCTGCACTTGTGTGGGACCCTGGCCTTGGTGGTGGGATATCTGTGGTTACCACACGCAGCATTTACCAACCACCACTCAAGCAACCTATTCGCTTTGTGATGACACCTCCCCCCCCCCCCACCTCCTCCCACCTAGGTTTGGCCCTCTGTTGGCCACAAACAGTCGCTTCATTAAATATGAAATTTACACGATTCATTTTGGAGATGCTGAAGCCATGTGCTCTGCAAACTAGCTAGCTAGGTATGGTCTGACTCTACTCGGTATCTTATTTATTTAATTTTTGAAACATCTGAGGGGGGATCTGGGTTTCCTCAAAAAAACTTTTGATCATACCAGCGTTTATTTGAATTTAACATCATATGGACAGACAAACGTGCGTTTGAAATTTATGGGGGGAAGAAAAAGTATTTAATGTGATCTTTAATGCCCATTTCTTCTTTATAAATACAATCATATGTTCAGATATTGACTTCATGGCAGAAAGAAGCCATGGTCTACCTGTTAGAACATTTGTTTTATTTAAGCATGTTCCTGCATGGAGATTAATGTGAAACGAATGAGGTGTTTCGTTTGCCGAATCCTTTGGGATGATGAATGTGAATCATCTTTATTATAGCCGCTGGGTATATTACAGAAACAAAACAACGGGATAGGAGACTTTGTGAATCTATTCACATTACGTGTTGTTAGTCTGACTTGAAAATGTAGCAATGTAATAATTTCAAAGCCAGTGGAAGGCGAACGGGTTTTAGATTATTGCTTGTTTAACCAAGTTGAGTGATTACTAGGACTGCAGATAACTAAATTAATGAAATCCAGCTGGGCCTGGTTAGCATAATTAGCCTATTGCTTGCATCCTTGCCAAATGGGAACAATCCCATGATTCGTTGAGCCCCAAGTTCATTCTTGGGAGGCAAGTCAGCAAGACCAGTCTTGCCAAGACCAAAAGTATGATCTTTGTATCCTTGGTATTGAGAAATACCCCCACACTAAGCAAACACCGACATTCATCAAGTTGGTGCACAGTCTCCTGTCTGCTGCATGATACTCTGAGCATACAGTAACCAATAGTGAACTTGGGACACAGAAGTGTGAAGAGTATGACAGCATCACAGGCATCAATAGAAATACTTCACCCACACTTCTTCTTCACTTCTGTAGTTCTTGTACCCAGCCATAAATGCAGAAATTGAACCTCCAGACATTAAGTTGCTTTCATTTGTTTTAGTGTCACCCATGGTGTTTGAAAAGACAGATAATCAACGATATCCTCATAAACCACAGCGGGTGGCTCATAACCATTTCATTTTCAATGTGTCTGGGTCACTTTCAGTAATACTGGTTTTCTCTCTATATCGTTTGTTTTTATGAATATGGTTGCACCAAGATGGCGGGAAGGCGGTTGCCTGGTGCAAAAGCTGTGCTCCTGTCTATATATGTTGAAGGTTGCTTACTTGGGATTAGATTTTTGCCATTTTAGCTTGTCTTTTTTGTAAAAGAGCCTTTATCTGGTACTCAGGTTTATCAAGCTGAATGTTTAGTCAGGGTGCACTAGCTGGATGCTAATGCAAGAAAAATAGTTCACAGAAAATACACCCACAGGTGTCTTAACTGTGGGCGTAGTGCTGTTATTTTAGAAGCATTAGCATTATGGTAACATATGCATGTACCTTCCAGGTTAGTTTTATTTATTGTGGATAAATCATAAAGTCGTAAGATCAGAAAACTTAAATGTATCAGAAAATGTATCAGTGAAAGGAAGGAGGTGGAAGGAAATTGTCAGAAAAATGCAAAGGAGTAAATTGCCGTTAACATGCTTGGGATAACGGGGGGTGAATTTTTACTTTTTCAGATTTCACTCCAACTAACAATAGAGGAAATATTATGTGCTATTGGCATTCTGTAGTTTTACTAGTGACATTCTATCTATTTTATCCTCTTTCCACATTCAGTCACATTCAGTCACACCTCATCATCAGTGTTACTCTGGCCTCATTCATGCCTCCAAATTCTGAGGGAGATAATTATGTGGGTACCAGGCGCTGGCTGGATCTTAGGAACACTGAATTCCTGGCCCAAGGAGGGTTATGAACAATGAAAAACATAAACACTCACAAAAATGTGCTTTGTGCTTTTGGCATTTGTGCGTGAAACTCCTTAAATATGTGTTACTGTAGTCTGTGGCTATTTAATGATATTTGATTGGTTCTTTAGCTGACTGGTCCACACACTCACAGACACAGACACACACACACACATCTTGTTTCTTCTGAAGGGAGAAATCAAGCTTGGTGGCGGGGGAGGGGGTAAAACAATCACCAAATTATTTTATTCAGCGAGCTGCTGCCCTTGCGGCACTATCTACACAGAACCATTTGTTTAATCTTTTGTGAGCAAATTTGCCCTGTCAAAATACCTCAATCCTCCATCAGATTACACCCTAATTGGATGATGGAGGGGCAATAATTTTCCTTAAATAGTGTGATGTGTTTTGAGAATCAAAACAAATCTTGTTTCACTCTAGTCTGCTGTGTTCTCGCAATTTTGTTGTTATACGTTTTTTTGTTGTTAAATGTTATACTTAAATATATGCAGGGTTATACGTAGGTGTATAAGTCACAGTTTATGCATATATTGGTCTGTCAATCTCTACCCAAGGTGTTGTCCCAAGACAAGAGGGTGGCAGTAAACTCTGTGTTGCACATTGTTTAGTCTAGTCTGAGCCAAAAGGCAGAAGCAGTTGATGCCTGTTATATAACATCGCTCCCCCAGATCCTTCCCACTTCCCTGCCCTGGGGAGATGACATGGTGGACACCACCGTCCATCACCATCACCCTGACGCACGCACGCACGCTCTGTGGAAACTGCGGTGGCAAGAGACAGGATCTATCTGCACAACGCCCCCCTGCTGTCGCAAAGCGATAACACGGCAGTGTTTTTCATTTCTCACAGCCCTGACGGCCTAAAAGCGAACCCCATATCATTATGGGATGCGATGATGATTCACGCAGAAACAGTGGGCCGTTATGACATTAGCGTTATCGATGTCGCTCAGAGTCAGCGTGAAGGGCAGGCAGCAGATGGGGGTGGTCGGCCATTGAAGTGCTCCGAAGCTCATGACCTTCATTCTAGAATGAAGATCCCACACTCCCCATCATCCTCCACATCAGTCATTGACGTGAAGCCACCAAAGATTGTGAGAACGCCACGAAATGCATGTTTGTTGCATTATTTGAGGGTATGAGGCAGACATTAGCATATATTCCCTAGCTGAGGTTAGGCTGCTGCCATGATTGATTAATGGAGACAGCCCTCTTCACCAAGGGACGGTAGTAATTTAGAGCAGAGAATGATTTGGGGGGGGTCGTTGTCTGACTTCAGTGACTGTTCCTTTATGTGCCATTAATGGTAATGCCCCCCCCTCCCCTTCCTGCAGGAGTAAGTCCAGAACTGGGGTAATTCTCCACTCAGTCCAGCAGTCAAATCACGACCAGACCATGATGGGACACAACCACATTGCAGCAGTAGAGACAAAAGGGCCCCCTTGTGGTCTGGGGTTTTATCTAACTCACAGCTCATTAACGGCTCCAAACCGGCACAGCCCCTAGAGGGCGCTGGTGTGCTCTCTGAGACGGGGAGGAGAATAATTAAAATGGCAGGTAGATGTTGCTTTTCACTGCGGCGAGAAAGGGAACGCCAGAGCCGGCACACTCAAGCCGACCTATAGGGAGTGAGAGGCGGGAATCCTGGGTGAAGCTGCATTGCTAGTTACTTTCGTTAAGCTAGGGAAATACGCAATGTTGCAGGGCAACTTTTCTGCCAAGACTCACAGTTAATTTTGTGAGTTTTATTTGAACATTTTTTTGTTGAGTAGGCTGTAATGGTCACGTTAAGTATGGATGGAGAGAGGGGACAAAATGCCTGGTCCTGAAGCGGTCCTTTTCACGAACGGTGGTCCCCCACAGAGATCTGCACACAGGGCGTCCACAGGAAACCCTTCTGTAATTTGTTATGTGGCGTGAGGCCCAGTCATCCAGGTCGAGAGGTGCAAATATAAAATCAAGGGGGGGTGCTACCCTGCGAGGCGACCTTTTGATTAATATCCTGGGCCGTTCCGAACCCCCGGCGTGTAAACTCACACCACATTTGTTCTGGTGTAATAGCCGAAGGCGTTTCGTGACTGGATCAGCATGGAGTTCTGGGTCCCCATCTGGACCCAAACACTGTTCATAGGGTGTCAGTCAGTACCAAAGCTGTGTGATAGGCAGGTGTTTGGGGGTCACGCTGCCACTCCCTAAATCGAGTTTCCGTCAACCGGGATCCCTTGATCTTGGGGGGAGGCAGAGTGATGCTGGGCTTGGGAGTCAGAAATGGGGGGTTTATTTTGAGAGCGGAGACGGATTTTAACAAACTGAGGGGGACATCGGGACCTGGGAATGCTGCATCAGATCAAAGCGAAGCAAAACAATGCCCCCTTACCCAGGTCCAGTTTGAGCTTTCAGTTGTTGGGTACAGGATTATTTGGTGGGGAGGGAGGATGCCAGTGGTAAAGCTTGCCAACTGGGAGGGTGGGGGCTGCCAACGGATCAGTCTGCAGGCCAGATTTAATCATTTTAACCATCTCATTCGGGGTGGATGCTCCAATCTTATGACTTAGTGGGCCAGCTCTCCCATGGAGTCTGCTCCCATCTCGCATTGTCTCATGCATGGTCCAAAATTCAGAAGCCTTTGATTAACGATACTGTGAAAGCCTGATATCTTTTTGCCAAACTACACCCCAGGTGACCTCAGATGGTAGCTGTCAATTTCTAGACCCACCTTATCCAAGGCTGTGTTCTCACTGGAGTCATCAACTAAATTAGTTATCAACTAAACTGGAGTCATCAACTAAATTAGACAGAGCACCCAACTTTGCTTCACTATCATAGCTGGGGAAGATTAGACTACGCATTGGCATCCTCATAATATTAGACAAACCAGCCAGATTAGCTAGATTTTGAAAGTAT
>JAODKF010000089.1:22107560-22120589 GCA_026779585.1 Mormyrus proboscirostris
GCCCCCCCCCCCCCCCCCGTGCCTATATTTGAGAATTATAAATATCGGTGCAATTCCCTTGAAGGTGTTGGTTCACTCAAGAAGAGTGAACGTCAACGTGAACGAGATTTCGGTAATGAGTATTTCTTTACTTCATTTCCTAAACATTTAGACTCTGCACAGAGATGCCACATCAAAGGTAATGAAATGCTCGTCCTCTTACTTGTGATCTTGTGATGTCAGTATCATGTTGCAGAGCCCCCCCCCCCCGAAGGGGGCGCACGAAAGACATGACTCCTTCTCCGAACATTGACATGAAAACACAGCTTACAGTAGCGACGAGTCCGCTCCAAACCCAGCAGACAGGAACACTCCCGCCAATTCGGTGGTCTGCTTGAGGTACATTAGGGGTGATTTTCTGCCCCCCCCCCCACCCTTTTGAATTTACACAGAGGATGTGAACAGTTTCTTTTGCATTTTTTTTTTTTTTTTGCGAGGAAAACAAAAATAGGTGCAGTGCTAATTGCTTCCAGTGGACCTCGTTACAGCTTCCTGTAAAGCTGGATGAAGTTTGATAGGAGTCTAGGAGGACACTGGTGCCTTCACAGACATCATTTACTTACTTACTTATTGATATATTTATTTATTCTGGCAATAGGCACCAGAACAATATAAATATTTTGCCACCAGCTTATGAGCTGTTGATGAGGTTCTACCTGCATTTAAGTACCCCAGCCGTGGGGTATTCACTCGTCACTGGCCCTGTTTGTTTATCAACTGACTTATTTAATCTGCCCCGGAGCTCATTGAGGCAAGATTCCAAGAAAAAGGAGCGGCCAGAATTCATGCACTCCTCAGACAATTCTCGAAATAAAAGGGTGCAGCCTCACCAGCGCTGTGCAGCTCAAGCACAAGGCCAGATTTAATCATTTGAAGCTGTCCATTGATGATAGACAGCCCTTTATTATGTTTGTGAAATTTGGAGGCAATGACCCTCGATTTTGCACCCATCCATAGTATTTATTAGTAGTATTAGCAGATGGTTCTATTAATGGCCTGTTGTGTGCTGGTGTCCAGAGGACTGATGGAATACATTTATGCCCGTCGACCTCCATACCTGCGGTTACATTGGTTTTTCTTGGACGGGCTTTTTGTGTTAAAAGTTTTGTGCTAAAAGTTTAGCGCCAGCGAGATAGCACTGGTGTCAGGAGTGGGAAGCCAGAAGCAGCCCCACTGGCACTGCTGGAGTAGGCTCTCCTCAACATCGTTCTGCAACTCCTCTCCGGCGTGGCAGATCTGCAGGCAGCTTTGGTGGGGCCAACTGCAAGAGGTGGTGGTTTCACAGTGATGACCGCTCGTAACCATAGGCTTTGAAAGAAGAATCTTATCTACTGGTGCGGCAGGAAGAAGGGCCACAGGGCACGCCCAGAGCCTCCATCAGATGAGCTGAGAGAGCCACAGTGAGGGAGGTGCTGTCCCATCCTTCCGATGCACTCAAGCTGCCCCTGCCAGCCCACTGTCCCCCTGTCCGAGATGATGTTAGTAATCAGTGAAGGGGTCTGCTACTCTGGACAGCTTCAAGGAGGCGTGTCACACTATGTAGGCCCTGCTGCTTCAGGAGTGCCACAAGCTAGACCAGCACCGGCAGCAGAGCGAACGGGATGAAGAAGCCGCGTGAACAGCTGGCTAAGTGGAAACACAGGCGTGACTTCCAAGAGCAAGTGGCTGAGGCTGCGGAGGCTGCACGGCTCGACCACAAGGGGGCGCACACTCTGTGGAGGCGTATAGGGAGCAAAGGGGCTTCAGGCTCCCACCAAGCCACGTAAGGCAAAGGGCCGGCGCTCATCAGCAGCCCAACCCTGCCAGCCTCGCAGTCTCCTCAGCCTCATCGGTGCTGCCACCAGACCTCTGGGATTTCTTTCATAGTTGAGGTGGGGACTCAGGGTTCTGATTGTCATGTGTGCCCTTGCCTGTGTCATATAGCCATATACTACTTCATATATTCATATAATACTATTTATTATATATAAATCCTTACATGTCTCTAGCTAAGGTTTAACTACCCGCTATGTGTGAGTCAGTGCACTGATGGTCATCTGTGTTTCGTCTTTTAAACGTCTACTAGCATGTTGTCTTTAAAACCGTCTTGGCTCTCTCATTCCTGCCACCACAATGCCTGGGTCTGCCACATGCCACATAAGTGATAAATAAGAAGTGGCAAATAATGCCGTGTCACAAGTTCAATGCATGCGTTCAAGTTTCTGAATATGTGCCTTCGAATACTTCACGCTGAGACCCCTCAAAGATAGTTATTCATAATATTTTAACTGAAATCTATTACTGCAACTGTAATTTTTACTTCCATTTTCAGTCTGTCTTCTATCCCAGTCTCACTATGTTTAAATGGTCAGATGATCAGTTTTTAAATCTTTCATACATACATATATATATATTTAATTTATAACTTTTTCTTGTACTGTTACCAAAGAGATCAAAATTTCATCTTGATGTGTGACCCATGGATCGTATGGCTGAAGACGACAAAGATACTTTGACTTGCGTTAAAGCCATTCAGACGCTGATGTTTTTGAATCGTTCTCCGGCACCACCATAGAAGCTCGGGGCTTTGCTGTTCTCAGCATCGGAGCTGATCTTCTGCCCTCGTTCTGATCCATCGCATCTATTCTGGTCCGCGTGCCTGTCGGGAACGACCGAAAGTGCTGCACATGTCGCCGTTCATTTGCTGTTAATGAGATCTGAGCACCGCGCTGGTGCATCTCGCATATTTCCATGTGACGATCGCTGACTTCCCTTCGTAATTAGCATTTCAAACACATAACAGCCCCCCCACCCGCCAATCCCCGTCTCATTAGCGACCTCAATTGGAAGTCTCAGAACTTGTTAAATTTGCATAGGTGTGTCCCTTAACTATTGTTCTGAGTGCTGCTGACATTTCCTGGGGTGTCCTATTAGGGGAATATCATCATCGTCAGCAGTGATGCTTTTGATTGTTATGGCGTTCCCTCTCTCCTGGCCTGTGGGGAGTGCACTTTGACTTCTGTCAGGGGGTGTTTTCAGCGGAACTTTGTCTTTAACAGCCTGAAAGGGTCACACTCCCCCCGACTTCGTCACACATGTTAAGCTGGGACAGTTGAGGTTTCATGTTCTTATAGCTGGCCCCCAGGGGGTGGGATGCGGTTGTTTCTGTCACGGCGGACGAATTGCTGTTTGCCGTACGTAAACGCGGCATGGGAGTTCTCTTCTTCGCTGGCATTTTAGGCATCTGGGAGTTAGCGGGGCAGGGGCACGGCAGCCTCCTGGGACATTGGAGCGAGTCCTGAACATGCCATCACTCAGCAGAGGGCAGTGTGGACTGGCGGGGGCAGTGAGAGAGAGAGAGCGAGGCGTAAATGGGGCGAGTTAAGAAAGGTGGCTATTCACATAGAGAACAGGACTTGGAAACATGCTGCTAACCCCATCTTTACCGGAACCGCAATGAGCATTAACCTGCAAGCAATGCGGAATGCGAACCTGCAAGCGATGCGGAATGCGGTTTATGCAGAAGCTGGTGGAGAGTGGCAACAGCATGTTTTTTTTTTTTTGTTTTTTTTTTTTCCAATTATAGCATCTGAAAACTGCCCTCATCTCATGATTTTGATATTTTCTGATGCCTCTGTGGCCTTTGCAAGTGAACGGAGCAGAACTGCAGCTATGAGGGAATCACAACCACATCTTTTTACCGCGGTAGCTTCTGTTAACCTTTTTTACCCATTTAAAAGCATGTTAAACATACCGGAGATTTGACTTGTACAATCAAGACAATTTCGAGATGGTTTACAAGTATTTTTACATAAAATTTTACACATACTTTTCACATTAGACAGACTTACCTACAGCCAGGAGCAGCACGGGATGGAAGGAGTGAGCAAATTATTAAACAGGGAATGTCAGTGAACAGGGGTGATGCTGGGGAGAGTTAAAGGATTCCAGATGACTAAATTGTCAGTTGTTAGCAGATTAGTCAATCATTACATCTACATGCACACTGAGAACATCAAACTATTGTGTTAGTCTAACTAAAACCAAACTTTTAAAATACATGTAAACATGTTAGGCCAGCTGAAATTGTACTAATTCAAAAGTCGGGCTAAGACACCCAGATAATGTGATTGGGAGTCGATATACTCCTGCATGCTGACATTTCCTGGGGGTTCCTATTAGGGGAATATCATCATCACCAGCAGTGACGCTTCAGGTTGTTATGGATGTCGTGATCCATAACATGATCAAGGCTGACGATCAATCAGACTCAAACTGGCCTAGACTCCTCAATGTCCCACCCCGGGCTTTGACCTGGAAGTAGAAGGAGAAGCCAATACACAGAAGACGCTTGGAGCATAGCAGAGGACGCACGGCACGTAAGGAAAGCGCAGCGCTGCAAGGCTGTGCAATTCAATCCACTGCTCAACTACATGGTGCTTTTGCTCCACACCAGGTACTCCAAGAAGGTATCAAAAGTACGGTAATTCAAGGTGTTGGTTTTCCACTGCCGTGAAAACTGGTATCGGTGCTGAATGATATCACAACACGAGGTGGGGTATTTCAAGAAATGGCTGTAGTATATTATAGGGCTGGATGATGTGCGATATTAATACCAACATCGCATGTTATGTACTGTACATGCAATTCTTACATTGTTAGTCAGCTAGATTAAGATCAGGCTATTTTCTTACCTTCAGTTTGGTTGGATATTACAGCACAGGGAGTTTCAGTCTCACTAAAGCATTTTTACTCTGTCATAGAAAAAAACCCATCAAATTTTGCAATTTTAATGATTATTCCTTTTCAAGACTAAACTGGTTTTAAACCTATACTAGATAAAGTTTACCTTCAGTGCTTTTGCACGAGTGTTCTCTGAGAGAATGATGTTGCTGTTCAAATAACTCCTCAACGGGTTCATGAGAAATTTATGTTATGTCTTTTTTTTGTTTCATAAATACCCCAATATTTATTACATCAAGATCACATTGCAATATTTGAAAATTTTCCAATACCGTGCTGTCGGAGTGTATTATACAAAATACTTTATTTCTTGTTATGCTATCCCGATCTTGTTGTGTCTGTTCTTCCGACCAATTCGCAATTTAAGCTTGTGTCACTTTATTTGTCCACGCGTCCATTATTATTGTTATTATTGTTGTGGTATCTGTTGGTTTCAGCCATAACACCACGTCGAGAGTGCAGTCTGATCCAAAACTCTTTTATTTAGCAGTCCTGAAAAGGACTACATTAGGCATCCAACGAGCACCCAAAGCCAATTACATATAAGAAACACAGGGTTGTCAGACGCTGAACTCTAAGATACACACACGGTGGGAGATTTATGGAAGCTAATTACACATGAGGATCGGACAGGGTTCACGCAAGACACGGGCAAACACACACGCAACAATAAGGAATATAACCATTAACAATAACAACAACAATACAAGGCCTATTTACAACTTGACGCCACATTATTATTGTTTTACATCTGTGACATAATAGGTCAACCAGAAAAAGCCCAATACTAACAAGAAAGGACTCATATCGCCACCAATTGTAGCGGAGTTAGACATACTTCTGTCAATAAATCGATTCCTCCCCTGTGCATGTACAAGGACAAGGACAGTAGTTCAATTAAATGGTGCAGGTGAGCTATAACTATACAACTATAGCTCGACTTAGCTGTGCTAGTAAGATTGGTGAGGGACACTGCTGTGGGACAGAACTGTCCCTGTGTCTGGTGCCTTTTTTGGTATAAATTGATATTCAGATTAATTGCTGTAGATCACCTCTGGGAACTTGAACCAATCTCCTACAGGTTCTGTGATTTATTTTGCTTCTTGTACCGGTGTGAGTAAGAATAGTTCAGAGGCCTCGTTTTTTTGGATTTTTGGTGACTAGTGCTCTTTTTAATTCTAAAGTTTGACTTTTTCCAATTCCTTCCAGACAAACCGTGCTTCATTTCTGGGTAAATCGTCAAAACATGAGCCCCTTTCATGTACAAATCCTGACAGACACGACGGTCATTAGCATGTGGCTAACAAGAGAAAGCTAATGCTAAAAGCTTTAATGAATATGAACATTTACCTTCCCCTGCGACCCCCCCCCCCCCCACAATGGGACACTGCCAACACCGCCACGCTGTCCCGCCATAAACCCATCACACTAACGAGCTAAACCCCCACATATCACGAGAGCAGGCTTTGCTTTTACTGACGGGTTTTACGATCCGCTTATTGTACGTCGTCCTCTGGGCCACACCGCTGAGGCCGGGCCAGACAGATCCCTGTTTAATTCAATAAAGGACTGCTCTGCTCTAAGGAATGATTGCGTGGCAGCCTGACTAACGCGGTTAATAGAGGCTGTCAGGCTGCTCGCTGGGGCTGAACTAAGGCGGAGGCTATTTTATCCGCTCTTCTGTGTCTGCGGCGTTTATCATGTGAACTTTTCTGTCTTTCCATGCCATCATCCGTCTCTTCCCCTCTTTCTTAGGTGAGAGATTTATTCACGGGACCGCTAGTATTGATGCTGGAACGTATACATTTAATATTTCCTTCGATATAGATTTCTAAATATACATTCCTGCTGTGTGTAAATGGCAGAGCGTTTTTTGACTTTGATGTGTGGCTCTTTCTAATGTTAAATTAGTGATATGGAGCTGACGGGTTATTGGTCTGTTTGATGACATGTGACCAGGGTGAAAATTATGGAAGACAGTACTATGTATTTTTCTCTGGAAATGGCAGCAGTATTGACCATCCTTCAAACCACACCTTTGTGTGGTGGCCCCAAGCTTTTGGAGGACCCCTGTTGGCCACGAACACTCACTACACTGGGGATCAGAGGACCAAAATTCTTTTTCTGAGTGGGGCCCCGGAAACAAACCCACCCTGGATACAATGTGCATAAACTGCAAAATATATTTGACATGCGTAGGTCTAACTGATTTTAAATTTGAGATGTGGTGATGAAGCTGACTGATTGGACCGTTTGCAGACGTGTGACAAGCATAGAGATTATGGAATACTGCACTACACACAAGGTGGACCGTCATGGGCATACAGCTTCAGAAATAGCCACACCCTGTGCACCCTGTGGCACCAGGAGGAGTGGTGAGGTTGCTTCAGCTGGTCATTGGTGGTAATGCAGTGTCAGAATTCTTTAGGGTCTATAGTTTTCATCAAAAAAAAGCATAGCTTTCTGTTAATTATCTCACAATGACTCATGACTTTATGATAAGTTCTCCAAAATGACTGCCATCGTTAGCTGTTGATGGCTAATGATGATACAAAAATACTTCAGTAAAGTCTATTGGTTGCTGACTTTCAGCACCTTGAGCTCAAAACATCATCCCACGCACCTCTGTGGTCTTTTCACTCTACTCTGCTTACAGAATCCGTCATGCACGTTTATGCGTGAGTGCAACAAACCCACTGCTGTCTCTGCTGTGTGCAAAGAGCAGAGCAAATATGACTCAGATGTGTAGCCGTAACTGACATTAAATTAACGACATGATGAAGTTGACTGCTGATTGGTCCATTTGATGACATGTGACCAGTGTAAGATTATGGGAGACAGTACTCAACATTTTCCTTTTGAGGTGCACATTCATGGAAATTAAAGTGTGTCAGATGAGTGTCTGTTATACTGTGCCTTAAAATAATCCTTAGTGCAGTGCGTGTGAGTCCTTCATATGCCCACGTTCCCATGCGCCACGTAAAGCTCACCTCAGGCCTTCCGCTGACCTCCACATACGGAACAAAAAATGGCTTAAAATGAATAGATGACATTCCAATTGAGCTCAGTATTTCCCCATGCCTCCCGGGTTAGCCATTTCATGTTAGACATACCTAGGGCCAGATTATAATGCGTAAATGAAGCGTTCAGTGCTATTTTACTTTTAATTAGGAGTGTAAAAGTGTATGTGCATGACGACACAGCTAATTACAGGATACTTCCAGGGGGACGGGATCTATAGGTGAGGGAAAGTTTCTGTTAGCGGTAGAGGTAATGAAGGAGAATAATGACCTTTCTCTCAATGGGGGGGGGGAGATCCGAGAGCCGTGCCAGTCCGCTGGAGCCAGGCCTGAACGAGATGGGGCGATGACTGGAGACAAAGGGGTGCTGTGGAGATATTAAATCTCAGGAGGCGTGATGGACAATGCCCTCATCTGCATATAAAACACACCAGAGTGGATTTAGGGGCGTGGTTAGTCCGGGGGGTGTCCAGTATGGTCTTTTAGAGCGTAAAATTAACAGGGGGGGCATCGGTTACGGCATCGTCTCCTTGCAAGAACCAGGGCCGTGATCAAGAGGCACTCAGGAGTGTGTCAGTGTTTTATCTGTGGAGGGTGATTCGATCACTTACAGACACCATTTTCTGGGACAATGACTCCATTATACTGGGCAGGGGATCATTTTCTTGTTTCCTCATTTCGAGAAATTGCAGACATTCTGTTTGATTTACTTTCCTTTGCAAAACAGCTTTTTTTTTATAAGAACTGTGTGAGACAGTTTGATTACAGGCTGATTGACATTGTGGTTAACATGTAAATTAATGTCTCGCAGGAAGCAGGTGGGGAGGTGACTGAGGATTCGGTGAAATACCAGAGAACCAGAGTCTGCTAATTTATGAGAAGCTCATTTACTCACTTTTTAAGTTATCATCAGTGTTTGAGAGCTTCTTTGTACAATAAAAGGCATATTCTATTCTAATTTTTTTTGTTATTAATCATTCTATCACAAAGCAGTGAAGGGCTGATTTTGGTCACATGGTTTGATGACTGAGGTCTGTTCCAAACAGTAAACTTCTCCTCCACACTGGGAGCTGACAAAGTGCAGTCACTGCTGGTAAATGAACACAGATGAGGTCTCCACGCGGGAAGCACCCCTTGACGATGCAGCGCTGGTTTTCTGAAGTGCTACTTCATTTGGGGGAAATGTTACGGGAGACAAAAAAAACGAAGTTAACCAGTGAAGCAGTTCTACTGAAATGCTGAGTAACGGCAGAGGGTGGTGTCGTGGGGGAGGCGCGACAGACGCAGCGGCATCCCCCACGGGCTGCGGCAATAATCTGATTCTAACGTGACTTACTGCTTCGCAGGATATTGCCAAAGCACCGTGATCATTATTTGACTGGTGTTGCTGGGGAACACCTGTGTTTGGGATTTAGGGTGGAATAAAAATGTCATTATCAATCCAGCGTGAGTACAGCCCACCGCCGTGACTGCAAAAATGAGTTTAGCACCAGAGAGCTGCGACGGCACTATGTGTGCATTTCGGAATATTCTAGAATGCGTGTATAAAAACATATATGTGTCCACTTGCTATTATAGGCATTATTTATTTCTTTTAATGGATGCTGTGTGAAAGTTTGTTCCATTTTATTCTATTTAAAACACTTTTTTGGCATTTCACCTGCATTTTAAAGATCGTATATTAATTCTTAGCATGCACTAATTCCTAGCAGAACTTTCTTAAGGTAATTAAAGAAATGATTTAGCAGAGCACTGTGAAACACTGGTGTGAACAAATAGATTTTAAAATGCTGATGAGCAGGAATACTCAAAGGATGCACAACCATATCTAACGCAACTCGTTACGTGAGACAAATAAACACATGAGATTTCATCAGGCGTAATTTGGCAAAGTCTTGGTTAAAATTCCAAAAGCCCTTCTTTCAAATTCGCCAGCATCTCATGTTTGCTCAAGAAATACTAAGTCAGAGCTCGTTCATCTCATTCTGGCATCCAGTGCAGGAGTGGCACGTCATCCAGTGCAGGAGTGACACGTCATCCAGTGCAGGAGTGGCACATCATCCAGTGCAGGAGTGGCACGTCAGCCTGCTCAACTGGGACATTGACCTGTCCCCGCTAATCCCATTAACCTCAGTACTTACCTGGATATCTGTAAAGGTTTATTTTAATACCCGGTGTAATACTAAATTGTCACAAATTCCTCGTACGCAAAACATGTAACCATGTACTATTTTAAATATATATATATATATTTTTTTGCTGCTCTGTTGAACTACTGTGCGATATTTTGCTAATGCGACTTTCACTATGACTCATGTGTTTAATGTGCATAATAATAATCTTCCGTCGCTCTGTTACCGTGTTATTGCTATTTTTATTATTCATTGCTTTGTTACATTCATTCCATCACTTAATACTGTTTTTGCGTAAACCCCTGTTGCGATTTGACTTTCATGGCTGACCCTAGCGCAGATTCACGGCTAATCGCTTCCTCCGTTGGGCTAATATATTCGCTTTTACGGTTGACCGTGGCTGTCAGGAGTCTGCAGTGGGATTAAAAGCACCATCTGCATCCCCGTGCGTCTTAAAAATACACGCGGGACGCTGCCCCCGTGCTCGCCATCCATCTTGATAATTCACAAGGCCTGTTTTCTGTGCATATATTTGCATACTCTGCCTCGGAAGTTTCCGCGGGGTCTCTTGGGGATTCCCTCATCAGCATATCCGTTAATCAAACCGGGCCGGACTCGAGAGCACTTCGCGCCGGATAGCCAGGCTTCGTACGTCCGGATCTACCACTTACAAAGTAGCTTTGCGCGCTTTGCAGCTCAGTCTAAAACCATGTCCGACGTCGTTCATTTTCCAGCCGATTCCAGTCAGTTTCCAGCCCGCCTCCACTCTGTACGCTCCATCGGTCCGAAGTCCCGCTCTGCCTCTCCGTCATGAAATTAGACTATACGACTAAACAGGCAGCTCAATCTTCCCGTTAACAAACCCTTGTAGTGACACACGTCTGACATCAGCATTTGCGCCATTTATAATAGGGGCAGGAGGTATGGGCAGGTTTCCTCCAGCCCACCTAAAAATGTCTCGAAAATGAATCAAATAGCTACCAGCTAGTGTTGGGAGACTATAGCTGGCTAGCTGGTTAGTAAAATCAGCATGTCCTAAATAATGTGCAGTGTAGTGACTGTCTGTGGCCAAGAGGGGGCCCCCAAACCTCAGGGGCTCCATGCAAATGTGTGGATTGAATGATGGCGAATGGGTGGGCGGAGCTAAAGGAAGGACACGGCCCACGGTGCGTCTGCCTCGCCATTTGCTGGCGGAGTCACCCTTGGATCGACCTCCATATTTGAAGGGTCTTAAAGGCCCAGGGGTCAAAGCTGGCATCTCATCTGCCTTATTGAGAGGGATCAGCATGAGGATCCGGGTGCCTTAATGCTACCTGACAGACGGGGATTATCCGGGGGGCAGTAATTAACACGTCTTATTTTTTTTAGGGAATCAATCGTTAAGTATCAGCAGTATGTTTGACTGTCACTTTCATCTCAAAAGGCAGACAGACGTGAGTGAAAGATTTAGCCCATCTTTTCATTTTTCACTGGAATAAGCTAAACTAAATAACTGCCAGGGACATCTTTTTCTTTTCAATTTTTTTTTGTGCTGTGTTTTCTTAACATTCTGCAGCCACTGGATAAAACAGGCACATCTCTAAGTCAGATTTAAGCTTAAATCCACGCCGACTTTTGGTCACTTTATTGATGAAAGAAAGAAATGGGTTAAGCTGCATAATCTGCCTGATGCAGGATCAGATCTGGAATCTCACCAAAGAACTGGAACTTCTGGAAGAATGGTGGGATGGATCTGAGTTCTGGAGTTGTATGTTAGGCCACCAAGATTCAGGAGAACAGGGAGAGAGATTTGCCAAAGGAGGCTCTTATTACCACGGGCTGGGGGAGCACTGGCATTAGACCTCCAGAATCTTTGCATACCGATTGCAAAGCCCTGAAATGGGGGCAGAGATAGGGAAGCGTGTACACTTTTCTGACCCCCTTGTCATGTCAAAACGAGGGACTAGCCTTTACAGCTGCTGCCACCTGATGGGCGACACACGGCGTGGTTGTTCTATCAGATACAGCAATGGAAGTAAAGCGGACACAGTCTTCTTACTGGATTTCGCATCATGCCCCAGATCACGCCCAGCATCACCCCCTAGAGGCAGAAATTGCCATTGTCCAGGGCCACACACATGGACGTGCTACCAGTTCATTGCATATCACCTCTGGAGTGGGGAAAAAAAATGGCATCCCTTCCTCTTTCTCAGACAGAAATTCTCGCAGCACAGATTAAAATTCACGGAAAGGAAAATCTGACAGAGCCGGCGTCATGCGGCTGATAGGCTCTGATCCCTTCTGCACCCCCGGGTAAAGCTGGGGGAGGGGCTATCAGAGATCTTCTCCTATCCGGCTGTCTCCCCCTGCCACCCGTGGGGCCCCAGCGCCTTCATAATGAATTTCTGGGGAGACGGACACAGCCCCCTGCTGGAGACGCCGGCGGGTGCAGGCAGTGTGGGATTGGAGCCTGTTACTGGCCGGTGGGGGGGCAAGCCGCCAAAGGCACTGCCCTCTACTGACAGCACTCCCTTCATCTGGTGGCCCCCCCGCTCGGCGGCCCGGCAGGGGGCTAGAGCGATGGCCCATTCTGCAGTGTCGGTGCTGCCGCCATACTGTTCATCTCCCTCACTTTCCCTGTGAATTATTTCTCCTCCGTGGTGTCGGGCGACTAGGCGGTCGGCTAGGCTCTTCCGCCGTCTTCCATCTTCCTACCTCAATCGCCGAATCTGGTGAAAAATAAGCGACAGCAGTTCAAGAAACGGCTTTTGTCTTTTATGGAAACTTCCAGAACAATTAATCGTTCTCTTAAGCGCTAGTGAACGGCAGCGCGGCACCAGCGAACCAGCCTCCCAAGCTGAGGCCGTGTACAGCCTACAAGAGCTTTCTAGACGTTTCCGCGCGAAGGTCATCTCAAGCTTTGCGCGTGGTCGTCGAGCTCGTTCCGTTTGTCAAAATTCGGCACCAGGCGCCCTTATGCCTGCCTAGCCTTCCTAACAAAGATCCCCTGAAAAAGCCCAACTGAAGAACAGCGCAGGGCATTTGGGCCTGCTCTAGTGAACAATCAATCCCACCACATGTCCATATTCTGTGTTTTTACTTGATTGATCTTATGGGGGGATGAAACAAGGTGTGGG
>JAODKF010000089.1:22160008-22177204 GCA_026779585.1 Mormyrus proboscirostris
ATATACAACGAAACCCGGAATATATGGAATGAATGTCGATATATATACAACGAAGCCTGATATATATGGAATGAAAGCTAATGGAATCACCGTTGGCGAAGATCGAGTGAACGTTGAAAACCGCCTAAAAACTTTTTCTTTTTTTTTTATTTTAAATATCATTGGTGTTTATATGATGAACAATTTCTGTCTTTACACAGAATGTCCGTAAAATTTATATTCTGAAGATTTGTTGTTCGTACACTGAAAGCTAAGATGATATTGAATGAAAAGTATGATATTAAATACAATGATCGTGAAATTACAGATTTGAAATTACTGCTTTGGTCAATTTCGCTGGGTCTTCCACTGCAAGGCGCGCGATGCGGGGGGCGTGTCACTGGGATGCCAGAAGTCTGAACCTACATGGCAGCGTAGCGCGAGCTCTAGTGCAGTGTCTTTTAAACAATGAATGTTTTGTAGAAACTCTTGCAAATACATGCAGCAACAGCACTGTCATGTCCCGATCGTCCGCTCCTTCCGTGTGCAAGCATTCGCCCAGGGCAGAATGACGCCCCCATTGTCTACCACATACTGACTTGTTGCCTGCAGTCAGGTACAATCTGTGTTTGGGGCCCTTACGCTCAAAGCGCGCCCGTCACATGGTATGGCAGATCTTCACCGCAGCCAGGCTACAAGCCTGATTTAAAGTGACAGCTTTCTTTTAGCGTCCCGGAATAAATGGTTGCCGGGGAACTCGGAGGAGCCATTCCGATATTGCCGTCGCTAAGCGGGAAGCTCTTGGCGCTCTCCTGGGAACATAAATCATACATATGAGTAATGGGCAGATAGTAAGTGGCCCGATGAATGGATCAGACAATTAATAGCATGCAGCTAATACACTTAATGCGGCAGACAAAATAAATGGGGTAGAGAAAAGCCCATGCTTGACCTCTGGGGCATTCCTGGGGGGTGGGGTGGGGGGGCTGTTATCATGTGTCAGAGGAGACGCCCACTGAATTTCAAACACTGACCATTACGGGATAGGATTCGGCCACTTATCGGATCATTCACCGGTGACCCCGGGGGCTGCGTTGCGGTAATGCCATGGGTGATTTATCACCAGGGGGCGATGTGCAGGGAATCCTAAGCTTTATAGCCAATTTGGTCATGGTGACCTTCGACCCCATTCTCCACTAGCTAGTGTGGTGGGGTGGGGCATAAGTTGATCTTGCCCTTTGGCCAGTGAAGAGATGGATTAAACCTTGTAAACCAGGCACCTGGGGGGGGGCGTGCAGCTCAGCAGGTGATGATGCTGCCTGTGATCAGAAGGTCTCCAGCTCAAATCCCTAAGTCAGCAGAGAAACTTCACCATTAGGCCCTTGGGCAAGTTCCTTAACTCCCAGTCACTCCAGGGACTGTGTGACCCTGCTTTCTCAAAAACATATATTGCTTTTGATAAAGCCATCTGCTAAATAAATACATGTAATTATATGTGAAAGGAGATCAATGCCTTTGGTGAAAGTAGAAGTAAGATTTAACAGAATAAATGAATTCATCATGCAGCTTCTTGCCAAAGTCACTTTTTGGCCAGATATGCTCTTGCAATGATTATTAGCAAACTGCAGGAGGTCAGAGGAGCTGTCTGTATACTTCCACCTTTTTTGGGACCTCGCCAGGCTGTCCGTGTTGAAACTTCCCTCCCGTCAGATGAAGCCAGAGCTATTCCCATCTGCATTTTCCTTTGAATTCCGGTTATGGCCCCGGTCAACCTCGCTGCTTGAAGCTGCCCCCCGTTCCCGAAGATAAAAGAGTGGCGGGTTTTTCTCCAGCTTTTCCCAGCCCGGGATAAGCAGAGCTGCAGGGAGGCCCCTGTTTCAGGGAATGTGACCAGCCCCCCCCCCCCCCCCTCCCCAGATCCCTGGCCGCCTCCTATGGACCGCATCCGTCACGCTTCACCACTGAGTACGCCGGCACCAAGGAACAACCGCGTGCAAATAATTTCTGATAAATATATTAACATGGAGGAAATGCAGAGTAATACAGTTATATAAGCACATGTTGGGGATTCAAGTTAATATAATGCAAATGCATCCAGTCTGATAACTTAGGAGAAAAGGATTAGTGTGTTAATAATGTGGCCTCAGAGTGTCTTTGCTGGAATTGTATAACTGGAGCAGCGAGGGGCGTTTTCATTGGCCGGACTTCCTGTAACTTCAAAGCAGTGCTGGCCCGTGTTGCGTGCTTCTAAGAAGTCGTTCACATGTCGTCTCTTTTTTATATATATATATGCATATTTTTTTTAAATATACTGTAGCTAAACATTGATGTGGAGGTCAGAGAAACATGCAGCAATGCACAGACACAGCATAGGAGAGTTTGATATGGGGGGCGGAGCACAGCTTAATTATTTAAATAGAAATGCCTTATGCCCCTGCGACCCTGCACAGGATGAGTGGAGATAGGAAATAGATGGATGGATGGATGGATGGATCTATTTATTGGAGGATAATGAATCCAAATTAAATATTGGGTGACACATGTCCCCCCTGGGTCCTATGTAGCGAACAGGGATTCATGTTAGCTATTTAAGACCAAGTCATGAAACTTGAAAGTCAGAAAGTACAGAAATACATACCCCAAGCCATAAGAATTACAGACACCACCAGTAGATACTGCTATTATTCACCATAACGTGCCTCTGAAAAATGGGTAAGGTGGTCATTGTCCCCAATGTTCTTTCCTGCACAAGTGTTATCCCACATGCAACACAGAAAGACCTACAAAAGTGACATTTACACCCAAACACATATATTACACTACAAAAAGCAACAATAGTAAACTCATTCTACATAGTCAGGGAATTCCTTTCACATTTATAAACCTGCCCTGGTGTCTTGCTCTTCGCCCACCATAGGAGATGGGGATATCCCAGAACAATAATAATATTATTATTATTATTATTATTATAATTATAATACTAATAATAAACGGACAAGAGAAATTGACAATTTACTTTCCACAAAATTACATGCGAGATACACGGTTCCCCATAAATCCAGCCAAGACCTTTAACCACATGAGGTGTTGTGGAACCTTCCAATCCGTTATAACAACAAAAGAATATGCATTAAAAGTGAATTGAAATGGTTTAGTGTTGACTGCTTATTTTCCGTGTGCCACATTAAAGTGTGTCTTGGGCTGCGTGTCCGCATGGTTCACCCTGACATTTAGCTGATAAACAGTGTGTCCTTGACGAAAAGCCAGAGACATTCTTCCTTCCTTTCTTTCCACTCCTTACGGTTCCAGGTGTGAGACCACAGTACAAAGAATTACTACTATTATTACTATTACTGAATTGACACGTGAATAAGTAGAGAACGCGATAATGAAGGTCACACGCTACGTGACAGTTAACCCTTTTTAGGGTGGTCATTCTTGCGGCGCTAAATTTTATTTTTCAATACGGGATGGAACCCCACAATAGACCGGACGGCTGGCAGCGCAAGGGGTCGGTGGGAGGATAATCGTGCAACATCATTCAGGAAACATCTGCCAGGATGAATGAAAATGGGATTTTTTTATAAAAAGCATACTGAGAAGCATTGTGTTCATCGCGTCGCTGCGCTTTAAATAAAACGCGAGTCGTTAAAGGTGCATGGATGTACTGACATTGATCCGGGGAGATGTATAAATTTAAAGCCCTGCTATTTCTGGGCAGGGGGCAATTAGAAAGAAAAGCGGAAGGAAGATTAGCAGAAGGCTGGGGGAGAGAGTCACCTCTAAGTGGGGTTCGGGAGGAAATTAGCGCATGTGTGGAAACTGCCGAGGATCCTGTGTTACATTTACAGACAAATATCACAGGAGGTGAAGAGACGTGAGAAAGCTTATTGTCTGAGCCACTCTGCGCAGGAGAGGTGGTGTCTCTGACCTGGCAATCGAGGGAAGAAAAGCCAGATATGGTGGCTCTGTGGCCGGGGGTCTGTGACGGGGGTGGTGGTGTAGTGGACTAGGATGTCGTCCCTGTGCTCAAAAGGTCTCTGGTTTAAATCCTAGCATCAGCTGAGTGCTTTCCCCTTACGAAAAGCCCTTAACCTCCAACAGTTCCATGGACTGTCCTACCCTGCCTTCTGCATTTGCGTAAAATCCGCTGGAGGATCTCTGTCATATGGGGGCGGTCTTGCTGGGGACCCCGGGTCTGGAAGAGTACTGTATTTCTCCAGCTTGTTGCTCCTCTCCGCCCGTCATTTAATTGGCGGGCAGAACGGATCTGCGCAAACAAAAGCCAGCCCTCGGTTCCCCGTCGACATCCAAGTAGGCCGGGATTGGCCGGCAAAGCACAATGCATCGGAGATTGCGGTTATTGTGCTTTACGATTAAAGCAGCTTCCTGGAGAAAGGAAAAATAGCCAAGGAAGCATCTGTATACGGAGTCCCTAAGCTGTCTGTGCTGGGGAATTAGTCATGTAAATGCGGGATTACACTGAGAGACTGACAACCGCATTTAGGCTTAAATCCCACTGAATGCTTTCGACTGAACAGCTGCTTTCATCCGGGGGAAAGAAGCAGTGCATTTGTTCTGGATGATAAGCGTTTGTCACGCCACCTGGGGCTACTTGGCTGAGAAAGGCGCTATATAAACACAAATCGAGCTGAATTAGATCAAGTTCTGTATGAGCAAAATGGGATGTCATTATATTTCAAGAGCCTGTGTCGTTAATAATAGGAAGCTCTTGCATATGTCATGGTGACTTGCTAGTACTGTATATTAGTACACATTATCTGGGCTGGGGAGCCCAGCCGTTTGAAATCACAGCAGGTTGCGTTGTCCCTGGGCTGAGAATCGTGGTCACCCATGTGATCATACATATTTAGATGTCCGCCCCACGATCACGACACTCGTGTGCTCTCGCTGAACGGTAGGGCTCTTGGATCTTTCCAGAAACTGAAGTGGATACGTTCCAAACAGACAAGGCAGAACATGGGGGAATTGTCCAGTCCAAAGGGGTATGGTAAGAACTCAGAAAGGCCTTAAGAACCACTTACTTTTGTGTCGACGTTCATCCTCACTTCCTACCAGAATAAGTGGTTGAAAGATAGATGTGTGGGTTAAATTTGTCTCAATTAAAAAGCACAATATATCTTCAAATGGCCTCTTAAACACATGCTGTCAGGCGAAATCTGTTTCCAGGAAGTTATGGTAAATTCAGTTATGGTGTCATGGATGTCTTTGAAACTGAACCTTTAACTGCTTATTTCAATGACAATCCTTCCTAATTACATTCGCTTCAATAAAGCATTGTGGGCATCTATAGCATATATTTAAGCCTCAATATGAGACTATATTATTACTACATGGTAATAACATATGGTAAGGTATTGGGTGAAAGGAACTCTGGGTAATTGGGGAAAAAAAAATCAGGACTACTGTAGTGTGAGAAACCAGATGTGTACCGCCTGTATTGGAGAACAAAAACAATAATAATTTGAATCATTTTAGCTGTGAAAGTAGAAGCGGCGGCTTGGGCAGACTGTACCCCGTGTCTGAAGCGGATACTGGAGGGCGTCTCTGGGGAGATGTGGAGCCCGGATCCTCAGCTGACAGGGATTAGCCATGAGGAATATGACAGGTGACCAAAACAGAAACTAGAGCAAAGAGAAAGCAAAAAAAATATATATATATATATATATGTTAAACTCTCGCTGCCCAGTACGAGGGGCTGAGGCAGTGATGGGATGAATGTGCCTCAAAGTGTGATAGAACCAGGCACAGATTAAGGGACCTATTAAAGATTTATACATTTTTATTAAACTATTGCTCCTCCAGATCCACCCACAGGGACTCCTGATGTTTTCCTTTAGACCTTTATAACACATTAGTCATGGAAATGAACAAGGGACCCACAGGCTTAAGTCCTATGAGCTGAATTTTCCTCCTTGGCTGATTTAGCTATCAAAAGTGACTTCATACATTTATACATCTTGTGGTATTTTTCAACTGCACAATTGAGGCGGGCTACCTCATGCATAGGAACAATGCGGAGTTGCTTGCGGGAACTGAATTTATTTCTGGAGCTGACGTCCTTAACGACACGTTTATCATATACTGTAGCTACCTGCAGCCCCGGTGAAGCAGAGCTGCTTTGGATAGAATGGACAAAATAGCAAAGCTACCAGAGAAGGGAATCTCATATTAGCAAGAATGCTGATTCTTCAATGACAATTCTGTCTCCTTCCCTCTTCTTTTGAAAGGAATAAGAAATCAATTGCATTTAGCATGCGGCGGCCGAACGCTGTTAAAGGTCATCATTCCGCATGCGTGGACGGCTACGTTTAGTCTGTTGCAAACCAACGCCATGCATTTAAAGGCATTTATCTCTGTTGCTTATTTCGTCTAAAATAAGCAACAGAGATAAATGATTAAAAATGACTCTACTTAGTTATTCAACAAGCAGTAATTAATGACTCGAGTGTTTGTTATTTATTCATAGGCTGTGCCAGGGTATGGAAAACATATTCCAATTTCAGTGGTAGTACCATATGTGTAATACAGCTGCAATTGTTTATCTTTGCAAGGTCTTCATGTGAATATCCATGACATATGCAATTAACCACACTGCTGCTGGACTTCATCAATGATATCATATTCTATAGTTTTGCAGTGTCCTTATTGTTTTGCGATGAATGTTTTTTTAATTATTATTATTGTCTGTTGTTTTCAACTTTCTGCATTGTTTTGTGTTGTCTTGTATTGTTTTGCATTGCCTGTTTTGTTTTACGCTGTATTTCTTTCCGCTGTCTATTTTGTTTTGCGGTATCTTGCATTGTTTTGTCTGTAAGCGTTTTACACAGTTTTACAGATCAGTGCACCTGATGCTCATGCCTATTAAAGATCTTGAAGATTTTAAGTTGTGGCGATATAATTCCAGTTTGTTGCATTAACTTATTTCCTCTTAGTTGACTTCATGATCACTATACTAAAACCTGATGAGTTAGTTCAACTGAAACTCTTTGAGAAAACCGATTGCCTTAAATCGTTTAAGTTTATGAACTCAAACAATTAAAGGAAAAATAGTTTTTGTATTGAGTAAAAGTAACTTAGTATTCATAATTTATGCAACTTAGTTAAATCAAGTTAAGAGCATCAGCTGCATTCATTAGTTTGATTTAAATGACTTGAGTGACAATAACTTAAATGCATCCTCCTTATTGTTAATGTACAATTGGCACAAGCCTGAAAATGAATATTCAGAGCTTCACTTTGGATTTGGAATGAGGAAAAAGGGACTCCTTCCTTCATATTTTTAATGCTGAATCTGAGATCCAAACCCTGGAAGCTTAGAGCACAATTCTGTAGTAAAATCTTTACATTCACGCACACAATGATGCACAATGGTGGGGTTCAGTGGTGTGTGGCTCAGTGGGCTATGAAACTGCTATGTGGTCAGAAGGTTATCAGGTCAAATCCCAGCAGTGGTTGATCTCATTGTTGGGCCCCTGAGCAAGGCCTAAACCCCAATTACTTGAGGAACTGGGTGTCCCTGCTTTCTCAGTTGTACGTCGCTTTGGATGAGTGTCTGCTAAATAAATAAATGCAAGTAAATGTGATCCACATGCCTTTGGACCATGAGAGAAAACCCAAGTATTTTCTAGGAGAGCAGGTGGCGGTCCAGACTCTGTGTAGGTGCTGGAGCTGAGCCCCGAGCCCGGAAGGTGTGAGGTCATGAAGCTGCATGTGAAGCCACCCGGGCGGAATTGAGGTCATTTATTCATGCCAATAAAACATGCATATCCGTAAATGACACATTGTGTGAGGAACCAAAAGACCCACAATGGGAACGGGAATCACCCCGAGGCTCCCCAAGCTCTAGATGGGTCCCTCCAGCGTTGCTTATCCCTCGGTTAGTAAACCGACATGCAGAAGCTGACTCTCCAGGCTTGGGCATTTTCATGCCTCCTTCAGACTGGACGGAATCGATTGGCAGCCATACATTCTAGAGGTGCTGAAGCCTGACTGAGCTTAATGAGGAGAAATGACTTAGGGGGCATTCGGGTCTCGGCCAGTCGGCTCTTCGCTTGAGTTGCTGTAGTGGTGCTGGGGTTGATCATCTCATGGCGGCTGCTGAGCATTGCCGTGTTTTTCCTGTATGTGGTCAAAGCCAAGCCCTTTGTTTATGCTGATGGAGAGAAAGGATGGAGTGCTACAGTACGGCAGCTTGATCGGTGGGGAAGGAGGTGACCCACAGTCCAAGGCTACTTGCTGGATTATTTCCCCAGCGTCTCAGCTTCTCAGCTGGGTCAAATTCTCCTCTCCTCCTCGCAGAGGAGATGCGGATCTTCGGACCGGATCTCCCTCGACCGGGAAAGCGGGGCTCCGGCAGCTGGGTCCTACTTTACTTCAGGCAGTTGGACCCAGTTTTCCTCTTCTGTGAGGTGAGGAGTCCAGACACTCAGGTAAGGAGTGGGGAAACAGGAGCAGGGTTCCAGGGATTTGGGTAACCGTAGGATGTATTATGGGAGAAACGCACTTGGGAACGCAAAGAAACAAGCAGGACTGACCTTGTGACATTAAGACGTTAATGACCGGAATCAGGAAACATTCACAGAAAAGCATTTAAATTTAAATATATCGAACAATCGAGACTTGACAAATTGTTTTCTACACCCCATTTAAGGTTGGGTTGTCCTGAGCCTAGTGTTCAGTCCATTGGTCTCCCAAAAGGTTACCCGTGTTATGGCTGCCCAGTTTCCCGACGTCATTGGCTGCCTTGTTTCCCCTTAAAACACCATTGGAGCCACTACCACACAGTTTCATGGCTCTTTTGTTATGCAGTTGTTTTGAGTTTCAACCCGAAACTTTCTCTTAACGACGCTCTACTTGGATGCATATTTACGTATTTAGTAGATGCTTTTGTACAAAGTCACATACAAAGAAATAGCGTGTTTCAAGCATCCTTGCTGTCAAGGAGTCGACTGTGCATAAGTTCAGCTAGGCTGAGCTTCCAGTCAATAGCCAGTTAAGTGTAAGTGGTACTGAGGCAGGAGTTACCCAACAGCTAAACATTAACTACACAACATCAACTACACCTGAACTATACTGTACTACTTATATTAAAGCAAGAACCTAAACAGGTCGGCTATCTGGTATAAGAAGAATCTCCTCTCAATGGATTTCAAATTTTTCCATAACGTACCGAAAAGGAATTGATTTGGATCTCATTTGATCAAGACTGTTGGTGCCACTGGTATCTTTAGGCACACCCCAGAGCATCGTAATTTAAAGGCAGATAAAGACGATGAAGGAGTGAATTTACACAGGAGAACAGACGGACTCACAGGGATCCCAAGTGATTCTGTGTGATGGCTCGATTTCTCAAAAACATACATTAGAAACAGGAAGAATGAGTATTAATTTTCTTTAGCATGTCCCGTGGCTGGTTCATCTCTGTCGCCATCTTCATTCTCTCTCTTTTCCTCTTCTCATGGCAGTGTAGTGCGGTAAACATGCAACGTGGCTGCCGTCTGTGACTGATGAAGTCTGGAGGATCTCTTGGAAGGTGAAGGGTGTGTGCCCAGCTGCAGTGTTCATCATCAGCAAACCATGCATTTGTGAAGGGGCCCTGAGTTTTGAGGGTCCCCTACTGGCCACAAATATGCACTTCACTGGGGGGCCACTATGTGTTTTTTCAGCAGGGCCCCAGAAACAACACACCCGGCAATATGTGCACCAACAATGCACCCTGACTGTGCCCTCCTAACTAGTTACTAGTGACTTCCTAATGCAATTCACAAACTTTTGACATTTATACCTCTGTGGAATCGCAGTGGAACAGATGATGGGAAAGATGTGCTTTTACGCCACTGCAGTAAAACTCTTTTTTGATTTTATTTTCTGGCTGAATCACAACCCAGCGACAACGTAAAACACGCACCTAGGAACATGTGTCAGACCATAAAAACACATCTCTGGAGAATGTGAAGAATGGTTTCATTATTCAGAACCTGCGGGCATGTGGCAATTAAAGCCCACCTGCTAATGAGCAACTAACACCTCCCCAGGCGTAAATGCCAGGGAACGTGGCCGCACGATCACTGAAAAGCAGCATATAGATGGTGATGCATTGCCGCTTGTGCGCCTTTGCCCGTCTCTGGTATCGATTGACGGCTTTGTCTGATGCTGTCTCATTAATCCAGGCCGTTTGTGATGGTGTGTTGGACGGGGTGTTATTTAGAGATGACAGATATGGGACTCGATAAACATCAAAGAAATGACACGCAGACTAAAAATTTGAAGTCGAAGTTTCAAGTTTTATTGTCGCATGTGACGGCAGTGTGATACAGGACAGACTGCAGCGTGATACAGGACAGACTGCAGCGTGATACAGGACAGACTGCAGCGTGATACCAGACGGAGGGCGGCGTGATACAGGATAAAGAGTGGTGTGATACAGGACAGAGGGCGGCGTGATACAGGACAGACAACAGTGTGATACAGGACAGATAGCGGCGTGATACCAGACAGAGGGCGGCATGATACAGGATAAAGAGTGGTGTGATACAGGATAAAGAGTGGTGTGATACAGGACAGATAGCGGCGTGATGCATGACAGATGGCGGCGTGATACAGGACAGAGGGCGGCATGATACAGGATAAAGAGTGGTGTGATACAGGACAGATAGCGGCGTGATGCATGACAGACGGCGGCGTGATACAGGATAAAGAGTGGCGTGATACAGGACAGAGGGCGGCGTGATACAGGACAGACAACAGTGTGATACAGGACAGATAGCGGCGTGATACCAGACAGAGGGCAGCGTGATACAGGATAAAGAGTGGCGTGATACAGGACAGATAGCGGCGTGATGCATGACAGACGGCGGCGTGATACAGGACAGAGGGCGGCGTGATACAGGATAAAGAGTGGTGTGATACAGGACAGACGGCGACGTGATACAGGACAGACAACAGTGTGATACAGGACGGGTGATGGCAGTGTGACACAAGAAAAATGACAATAAGAGACAAGACAATGTAATATAACAACAAGTGGATAATAAATAGTTCATAAATGAGTGATGCATTGAGGATAAGGGTGTGCAAGTAACCATAAAAGTTGTAGTTGAAGTACTGTGAAAGTGGAATATCAACAACAGTGTACAATACAGTACAGGTGGATAGATGCAGGTCACTGATGGAATAGCAACATGAAGGCTAGGATTAGCAGAGAAGCGTCATGGGAGCTACAGTAGCGATAAGAATTGTCCTAGCTTGGGTTTGATTTGCACCAGCCAACCACGCCGCAAGCAGGTTGAATGTGAGAAAGTAGGCTGTCCCGTTAATGGGTTTTTGGGCATGGGGGGGGGTGATGGCATAATCAGAGCCCCATACGGTCCACAGGATGGGGTTATAGGAAGATTGCATCGTACCAGTGCAGAGTGGATCCCAGATAAACAGCGTAGGAAGCAGAGGTCCCTCGTGGGTTGAATGAATAACGTCTCAGTGACGATGGGCATCCCTTTAATTGTTTGAAAAATGGACCTGGAGATCACGTACAGCAGGCGTAGCAAAGCCCTAATTTTCATCCCCAGATTAGAAGGAGGCCTGGTGGACCTCGTTAGTGGAGCCCACGGGGATGGGGGGGGTGAGATAAATAAAGTTAATTGGCCTGTGAGGCTGGCGTTAAAAAATGTCCCCACTGCCACAAACTCCTGTCATGATTTTTGTTTATGATATTTGAACATTACCATTTATGGTCGAGAGGGGTGGGTCCCCCATGCTGTGTCCCACACGCTGGTTGGAGTGAAGAAGGTGAGGTGAGATAGGCCACACCCCCCTGTGATGTACCTGGAAGAGTATTTAATTTGCATTACAGGTGCGATATGTCATGCTGCCAAAATAATTGCTTTAACTGATAATCTATACCTTTAAACTAGACCTGTCAGAGGGTGTTTGCCCTTAATTACATTGATACAGCCATTACCTCCTGGATAAGGACCCATAGCCGAGCCCTGGAAGTGAAAATTCACGTATCCCCAAAACCAAAAGTGAAATCCCGACAATTACCAAACTACCCAGATACCCTCCCTGACAGACCTTTCAAGCCAGGCAGAGGGCATAACCACATCATTTAGCAGGGGTATTCCTACCAGCGTCTGGCTTGGCATAAGGCGCAAAATGAACCCGCTGACAGATTATGGCTTCCCAGAGGAACCTTTCTGTGAAGCTTCAGCCCCGTAGCTCTGGCTGTGTAGTACAGAAACGCGTGCTTCATAACAGATTCATTTGCATTGCTCATATCTATGTATTTATAAACACCTAATTGCTCACTGGATATGGATATTAAAAGTAGGAGGTTCATTGGTGTATTTATTAATCTTCTCATCTATTTAGTCAAACTCTACGCCGAGTTATTCGGTAAAGTAACGTCAACACAAAGTGCATTTTTGAAATTCAGATCATCATGTGAATTGCATAGGCTGTTGTACAAAGATGTAGAGTTTCCAAGTTGAATAATTAACTAGTATAAATGTATACTTTTGTATTTATAAAGTACACAGTATTCATATGCATGCTATATTTATAAAGAAGCAGATTAAATATCTGAGCCAGCTTGACTTTTGTATTACTATTCATTGCTATTACTGCCTAGAATCTAAATGTAATATTATTAATAACACACTAGGAATATTGCATCTGTTGAAAAAAATAGGTGTGTATTTTTTTAGGGGACATGATTTTTTGTGTGAAAGCGTGATTTCCTTAGAGAAAGGTCATTACCGTTTAGCCTGTATTTACAGAGCCCACTGACTAGCTAGTTAACCAAATCAGGCGTGGATATCGCCAGAGAGCCAGCTTGGAGCCCACAGGAATAAGCACTTCGGAGAGCTTCCTGGTCGTGGAGGTTCAGGATCCGGGGAACTGGGCTGTCTAACAGAGGCTAATTACTGCAAAGCGCTCCGTCTTTAGTAAGTAGTGACACTCGAATTGCATTCTTGAGCAGACATGGCAGGGAAACAGTTTGGGTGTGTGTCAGGAGGTGCCAGACCATCCGGAACGTAGCCCTCCTGACTGGTATCCTGCCACCTTAAGCTCAGGGTCTTAGAAATGACCAGAAACCAGCCACCAGGGAAAATGCAGGGATTTCCTCAGGGAGAAAGAGTCCAGCTCAGTTCTACATGGGAAGTGAGGATGTTTTAGCTCCAGGTTTAGCTCAGATCTGACTACTGGGTCTTGACAGTTCGTGGGGAGCCTGAGCTCAACCCTCATTCCTTTAAGACAAGATATCACATCCCACTCTTCACTTGTGGGAATGGGCTCAATCTGGGACCGGCGGACCGCTAGGGGCGCTGGCTAAGCTGTTATGTTATGTTCCATTATGCTCTGTTATCTTACATTATGTCATCTTATGTTTGTTGTCTTATGGCATGTTACCATGTGTTATGTCACATTATGTGATGTTTGTTATGTTAGGTAGTAAATATAGAGAGCAGTATTCCCTCTGCCTCACCTCCCCTTAAAGCAGGAGTGTCAAACGGCAATCCTGGACAGCCGGAGCCCTGTTTAGCTTAGTTCTTTCCCTGATTCACTATAAATGATTCAGCTCAAGTGCCGTGTGGTAATTAGCACAAGGAGTTGAATCAGGTGTGTTAAATGAGGGGAAACCCAAAACTGTGCAGGGCTCCGGCCCTCCAGGACTGCAGTTTGACACCTGTGCCTTAAAGTATTGATAATTACACAGGATATACAGCTCTATGTGTACCATATTCTACGTGAATATTCCAAAAAAAAAATTCCATCTGCAATGTCTGTCCTGTCATAGATGTTTCACTGTGCGTCCAGGAGGAATGTTTTTACGTTTCATTGTGAATTTGTGACATGGCTGAAAAAGCAGTAAAGCTTGACTAACAGGTGCTATGAAGATGTCGCCATTTATTTACCAAACTCGCCTAGTTCACGTCGCCGCTAGTTTCTCGTCCTGGATTGGTGCAGCTCTGAATAGAGGGATGAGGAAGTTTATTAAAAGGAGACGATTAGAGGAGAGTAATCATGTCAGTGGACTGCATTATCCTGAAAGCTCAATTAGGCCTTTTGTTGGATAACCAGCAGTGCAAGCTGGAGAGGATGTTCGAGAAGTCAAGGTGACCTTGTTCGACCTTATATACCTGTGGAAATGTTGTGTTTGTAAACCGCTATAAACCCCATCTTTACTCAATGATTCACAAACACTGCTGCAGTGTGTTTGACCTGTAGCCACTTCGACGACAAAGCAAACCAAAACTGCACCGTGATTCGTTCACGCAAGGAGCGACTGTATGCCTTGCCTTCTACCAACATGAGGTGACGAAGGCCATTATGTCCACGGATGGGGTGCGGGGGTGTGTTATTAGTCCTATACTTCCCAGCCAAGCCTTTCTAGAACTTCCCATCTGCCTCCATGTCCTCACTATAGCCTTTCTTGTTAGGTCAATACCATATCAGTTAACCTTCGGGGGCAGCGCCAACTTAGCCAACCGCTGGCACCACCCCTCACCCTGGCAATCCGTCAAGTGACATCAGGTGCGAGGTTTTCTGGGGGGCAGTACCGGTAAAGCTCGCCTTGGACGCGACATGGGGAGCCCGGTGGGTGTTCCACAGTTTCATGTCTACTGCTGTTTCATTCCCATAAGCTGCCCGTTATGCTTCTCTCCTGCTGTGAATCAGCAGGAAACCTCTGTTCACAAAGTAAGGGCATGCCACTGCTGTTTCCCTTCGCCACGTGTATCCCATATTTACAGCATACAGCAGCGCGAGTGTAAATATCCATGATAAAAATAGCCTGCGTCGGCAGTGCAGCCCGTCACCACACACGGGGGTAAATACACCACCACAATTTAAAATGAGAGCATCTGGCTGCGAGTATCACACAATGCGGGGGCCCATGTTTCCGACAATCTCTGTGAGCGTGTAACACCTTCCGATCAGGGAGAGAAGACTGAGCAAAGACCGGGGACGCCCTTTAACGCGGCGATCCTCGTTTTGATACACTTGTCGCCTAACTGAGAAATCCCCGATGGGTACGCATCACCACAAATCCCACAGAGCAGGAAAATTATATAAATAACAGGAAGAGGTTGCCGCAGAACTAATTGTGATGTTGCCAGATGTTGCGCAGATGTTCTGCCGGGAATTTATTTATATATATTTCTGCTTGATAAATCTTTCCACCGCTGCAGCAAACCAATAAACAAACAGGTTAGACTGGCAGCCAGTATGAGTGCTTACAATCCGTGATCCTCCCGCCTGTCACCGGGAAACAGAGGCGGGATCTCGGAAGGAGCTTCTCAATAATTAAGCATCATGACAGCACTGTAGCGCTCGAGCTTCAGTAATCTCAAGGCATTCCTGCTCCTGATTCCGCGAAAGACATATTTTACTGAATTACAAACAACACCGCTTCTTTAAGGGCAACTGACTGCATTAGATCTGCCCCCCAACTCCAATATGTGTCAAAAATGCACCCTTTAAAATGTATGCAGGATTTCCTTGGGGGGGGGGGGCAGCAGTCAGATCAAGGTAATTGCATGACAGAATGTGGACTTTGCAGTTTTGGATGAAAGAATTAATTTGGACAGTTAGTGTTGATTTTTTTTTTTTTGAGGGGGGGGGGGCATATGACCAAAGTTGGGAGGACAGGAATAGTGAAGCTTCCTGTATATTTGGCTGTTTCATGCCACTGTATCCCTGGACATGAATGACATGACAGTACCAGCCGCCTGACTCGAATAAACATGATGACTGTTGATTAGTTCGAAAGCCCCATCATCCCAGGAAGGACATCCCCTGCCTCACACCCAGGGCTTTCGGGGATCGACCACTGGTGCACCGTGAACTCTCTGCTGGATCAGTGCTAAGGTGGGATAGAATATGAAAGTGTGCTGATGTATCTAACAGCACCATCAGCCCCATGCACGTTTAACGCTTGCTTGTGCATTTCAACACTCGTCCTCATACAAAACTTGAGAAGTTTGATTTTAGCCCTGAGATTAAAATGGTGCAGGCCTTTCCTCCTCTCACTCGTCAGAGAACGATTTAAATGGTGCTTACAGAACAAGCCCCCCTCTGCTGCAAAGATCTTTGTACTTGGGCCTGCTTGACCCCTATATCTGGTCTCTGGTCTGCGGTCGAATCGAAACTCTTCACCGCCAATATCCACCCACCCCAACCCCCTTGTTTCATTCTTTTTTTTAAAGATGGATGATTTTCCGAGGACCCAATCGCTCGCGTGGGATCAAACTGCGGTCAGCCAACCGTGGCTCGAGTGATTCCTCGCAGCAGAAAAGCCACGTCGTGTCTCTTTGACGCCCACCTTCGAAAAAAGTTTATTTCCTCTCAAAACATAGAACCCTGGAATGGAAGCCTCGGCCCCCACCCAAAAGAAAGGACCATCAGAATGCATTGTTCCATCCATCCATCTTTCAAATGCTTATTTTGGTCAGGATCGAGGAGGGCTTGCAGCCCATCCCAGGCAGGATAGGGCACAAGGCAGGGGTACATCAGGGATGGGTCCAAAAGCCATTTTGGCTTCTACCAGTGCAATTTAGCTAGTTGTCTTCTACAGAGCAGCGGCTGCTATGTTTAAATTTGCAGTTTGCATATATCTATTGATTTGCAGAGGTTACATAAGATCCAATGTATCGACAGGTGCTGCTGAACAGCTGAGGGGGAGGAGCTTAGCTGAGGGGGAGGAGCTTTATGGCCTGGAGGGACAGGGGCGTAAACCAGCACACATTATTAATGCGAAGCTTAGGACCCATAGTGACACTCTCGCATCATTTACACTGCCCCCTACTGGTGAAAGCGTTCCTGACTTCCCCACCCCTGTCGCGGCTTTCCAAGCTATCGACCTGTGTTAAGGTGTGTTCTTTCCCCTGTTTTTTGGTGGGTGGGGGAAGGACCCTGGACACATTAATCTTTACCTGAGCGGGGTGGCATAAAAAATAATGAAGTGAGCGGGGGGCGTCTTTCAAACAGAGAGGGCTGCTAAATCATTTTTTAATCAAGTGAGTGCACGTCTAATAAACGACATCACCGGGAAGAGCCCCCACCCACCTCCTTGTGCCCTTGGACGTCCATGTATCCTCCATAACTCAATTATTTACACCCCCCCCCCCCCTTTCCGCGATCACGGGGGTATAAATTACGGCTGAAAGAGCAGCGCTCGCAAACGTGGGCGGGGGG
>JAODKF010000089.1:22177304-22192976 GCA_026779585.1 Mormyrus proboscirostris
GCCGCGCCCGCCACCGGGGGCGGGGGGAGGGGGGGGGGTAGAGAGGAACCAGCTGTAAAGATGATGCTTTCGCTTAATTTGACGATGTGTGAGGGAATGAATATCGGAGGCTTTCGTTGGGGCAGGTGGGCTGTGGGGGGCAGGTGGACTGTGGGGGGTAGGTGGACTGGGCCATCGGCCTCCAAGCTGCTGGGGCTCAAGTCCATTTTATGGAGGTATTTACTGAACTCACAATATCTACAGCGTATAAATATCACACCATAAAGATAAATGTCACGTGAAAATGTGCAGAATACAGCTGCTTTGAGCACCCCAGCTCCATTCTCTATCTATCTATCTATCTATCTATCTATCTATCTATCTATCTCAGGGTTGCTGGGGACCTGTAGTGTCGTACTTATAGATTTTAGGTTCTTGGGCTTTTGCTGACTGAGTTGGACAGAAGGCAGCCACAGCCCGCCCAGACACACTGAAGACGCTGTCCCAGGTGTAAAAGAAAGGAAACACTCTCTCGCATGATTAAACTGGGAGATTTTCCGTGACCCCCCCACATACTGCGGCAGGGGGTGCTGGGCATTCATGGGGCTTGGGTTTGACACGTACGCATATTCAGATGGATTGCAGAAGCTGTTCATCATTCCCAGCACTCTCTATGGATGGTGCTCATGCTGGCCAACCTTAAATATTCCCAGCGATCAAGGGGACCGCTGCCGGTGTCAGAGTTTGTACCCTCCTTCCCTGCTTGACGTCACTACGCCGTCCAGAAGGAACGGTCTCGGAGAGATTAATCGAAGGCTTCTGTTGACCGTGTAAGGCGCTCATAGGGGGATGTAGCCACGCGTTTCAAGTATTTGTTGGGTCTGACTGCAAATGCTAACGCACATCCTGTGGGGTATCTCCCATTTGACTTGCCGAAATAAAAATTTGACTGCAAGCTGAGAGCCTTTGTAATTACAATGCAAGTGTCAAGTTTTAAGAGAATCACCTCGATGTTCAGTGTTTATTCAATCAAGTACCTACTTAGAGGTGATTCAACATGCGTGTGCATGTAATTAAGGCGGCGTAATCCACTGTCCCTTGCATTACACATTTTACTCACCTGTTTTCAATATTAATAGGCATATGTTTGTCTAAGGGCTAGTTGATTTGTGAGGATGTCATGTGATCAGTCACATGATCTTCAGGTGAGAACCATGTAACCTCACAGTTTGCCCTGTGTCCATTTGCTTCTAAATTTGCCCAAACAATCCAGAACAAACTAATCTCTCGTGAATACAAACAAGAACAAATCAAATACTCACCCAATACGTGGTACAGGTGTGTTGGAAGCTGGGAGGGAGCAAAAATATGGACTGTCTGGGTTTTCCCCAAGGACTGGGTTCAGAAACACTGCTCTAGAGGTGTCATTATTTCTGTCTCATCAGGAATAGAGGCCACTGGAGTGAAGGACAGGATTGGTCATGTGACGCCAGACGGCAAAAATGAAAGAATGTGTCCTCCGACAGCCATAGACACATCAGAGAGAGGCTCGAGGGAGTGAACCCTGTGAAGAAAGGAAGAGAGAAGAAAAACAGCGGATCGGTGTGGAGAAGGAGAGGTGTGGAAGTGGGGAGAGGAGACTCCGGGGTGTCTCTGACACATTCTGTACTGTTTCTGAAAGATCTGGGCTAAGCAGGGGCTTTCAAGCTCAGGAGACAACCTGGGAGCCACAAGTCTCCGCCCACTGACGCCTCCAGGAAGGTTCTGGCACACGGAGGTGTTGGATCCCTTGCAGATGACTGTTCCTGTCAATAAACATACTGTACATACAGCATGTCAGCCAACATCTTACATATAAACAAACAGGAAATGTTAAAGACTACTTTGTAATATACCGATCCATATGCGTGTGCTTACTGATAAATTTGCTTTGGTTCCATGAGATCACACATACACGCCTCTCTCACATTTACACAGTTCCTGTCCATGTTTCTTGTACTCTTTTACATCACAGGAAGCCAATGCCGCCCCCCTGCCCCCCTGTCTTTCGAATAGACTTCGCCTATACTTTAAGGAATGTTAGCCAGCTGAGTTCAGATTTTTGTGTAGGACGAAACACAGCCAGAGTGTGTGCGGCTAAGCTTCTTGTTGTCGTGAGACTTAACGAGGACGATGTAGTACAACGGCCTGCCTAGTAACCAATTGGGCCCATTTACATCACGAGACTTAATGAGTTGGATTATTGCCACGTAGCATAGCCACTTGGCTATTTAGCTAGCTGGGCTCGTTTACGTCACGAGATTTAACGAGTCTGAGCATTATACAGCAAATTTCGAGAAACTCAATCCGCCCATTTTTTGTTTTGATCTTTAACATGAAACCACCAGTAACTTAAAGTCTGGCTTCTTCCTGACGAGTTACCATACTGGGAACCAAAACTCACTCAGTCCTCATGAAATCCAATGGTGAACTTTTGCAAAATTTCCAAAACTCACGCTGTCCAAAAATTTTCTTATGGAGTGAGTGAATTTTGTAAATCTGCTCTTCGATTAGTAATCCATGCCAGTTTGTGCCAACCGCCTGCCCTTAACTTCAGCCGACAAGGTCTAAAGTGTTTTTAAGAGCTCAGCAGGCCTGCAAATCAGTGATGCGCCGCTTTCAGCTACGGGGGACAGCTGAGTTCGTTGTTAGTAATTCAGCTCCGCTAACAAGACATTAAAAGGTTTCATTGCTGCAGACGGAGGCGTGTAAGAGAACAGGGAAAAAACAGCCATTTCAACCCACGGATCATTAAATTAGACTACCTTTTTTTTTTTTTTTTTCTGAAACTCTCAAAGGAAAGAGACAACCCCCTACCTGCAATCTCGCTCATTAGAGGGGCATTACGGAGAAATTTTAATCTAATGATTAATTCCTTCGTTAATTTATTGAAGGTATGACATTTCTATTATCGCTTTTGCTTGTCTTATGGCATTCCTATTACTCTGATCTGCATGCTTGATTTTTTTCCCCTTTTATAACATGGGGGTGCAAACAAGCAATTGAATTACTGCATTTGATTAGTATTTGCTTGTTCAGTGTCGGCGTGTCTTTATTGATTCATTGTTTGTCTTTTCAAAAATTTATGCAAAGGAAGCTGCAAATCAACATATGATCACAGATAACATTATGGGTAAAAGCATGCTTTGTTTTGATCCTGGAAAGGTGTGGATATTAAATATTAAATTTAGAATTGAACAGAGCTGCTGTAAATCATGCCATCAAGTCGAAAGTGAGTTTCAATTGAGTGAAAAGGGAGGTGAAACCATGTAATTATCTCAATCAAAGGGGAGCATGTTCTCCATCTCTTAGCAACACACCTTGGACGGGGAGGGAGGGTGGGTGTAGAATATTCTAGAACACAGAGAGTGGGGGCACTCCAGCCAGATCCAGTTCTGGGTCTGACCAAGCCGGCAGTCTCGATGCCCTAGCTTCGGAACGGATGAATCATTAAACCAGTATTAAATCAGTCAGCTTCCAGATATGGTCGCTGCTTTTACACGGTTGCATAAGGTACCTCTTCGCCTTTGGAGTGTCACACTATCAAAGGAGCGGCTGTAAGGCTGTCGACTGCAAACCTGACATTCGTCTTTTAATATGATAGATGGATTGTGCTTTTCTTTCTCGTCACTTTCTCTTTTCCGTCCAGCCATCCGTACACCTGTCTTCTAATTGACTGGGATAGGCAGGGGTAGGAGGGTGGCAGAGGGGTGGGGGGGGGTAGCCTCTCCCAGGTAGCGTAAGACACCCAGGATGGGAAGTCAGTCTGTTGTCGGGCACACATACGGTTACAGACACAGTGCAACACGACAAGCACTTTAGAGACATTACTTAAGTAGACTGCATGTGTTTTCTTTTCCATTTACATGGGGATAACATGCAAACTCCACACACAGAAAGCAGAGGCAGAATGGAATCCCCAGGCCTGGAGGCGCAAGGCGACTGGGCAACACTCTCATTTATTCTCACGGTAGCATGTTCGTTTAACTTTGTATTCGATACGAAACAATTCTGGGGCAAAAGTCTGTGCATATAAGTGAATGGAAATGACGGCCTTGGAGTGAGTCAAGCAGCAGTGAATACAACACGCTGTAAGACAGAAAGAAGCATGTGCAACAACAGGGACACCCGTCAGCAGCCCGATGAATATGCAGGAGGGGGTTAAGTACGGCTTCACCGGCAGCGGCGCATCGAGAATCGCCAACGCCGCAGCGGCATCATCCGGAGGCAGGATAAATAAAAAAACCCCTGAACGCCCGCGCCAGCGGCCGACCCTGGCTCCTGGAAATTAGCTTTAACTTTTCTTTCTTTCTTTTGGGGTGAACCGTGAGGTTAGGAGGAAAACAGCAGCTTTTGACAGAGGTCAGCCGACGGTGCGACCGCGCTGTCATCCTGGGACGGGAGCAGATGCGTGACATTAGCGAAAGCTCTCGCCATCAAGGTCATGATTGGACAATCAGAGTTGCCCTGTAGCACATGTCATATTAAAAAGGGCCGACACCTGGACATTTCTTTATATATTCATCCTACTTTTTTATTTAATTAGCTATTTAATTTATTTGTACTACCAAGGAACGTGTGGAGGTCATAGGCAGGGAAAAGACGGCTCTGTAAGTGGCCATTGAGGCCCCGACATTCGACACGGCAGCTGGGGGTGTCTGAGTGAAACTTTGTAGCATATGTCGCTACAAGCCCTAACGAATGCTTATGAAGGTGTGCGTCCGGTTACCTTATCAAGCGGCGGGTGTCCGATTGCCATGTTGGTAACTCTGACATTTCTGCAGACCGATTTACACTGCGTGACTGAAAATGATTCAATGCGTCATGATAATACAATGAAAAAAACTGCTGGAAATGAATACACTTGTCATCTCTGTTTCTTTTACCTTTCAAATTTTATTTTCCAGCCTGGATTAGCTAATAGTCCAATAAGCAAAAAAAACAAGCATACGAAGAAACAAACAAGCAAGCAAACAAACATTTTTGTAAATGAACAAAAAGTTAATTTCTGAATCTGCTGCAGAATATAAGTGATGGTACCGTATGTGAGACGTGAAGAGTGTGGTTAGCGTGGCACACTGTTAGCAGAGAGTGAGGTTAGCATAGAGAAAGGTTAGCATGGAGCATAGTTAGCACTCATCACTGTTACAATTTAATGTGGTTAATATGGTGCAAAGTTAGCATATAACGTGGTTAGCATGAAGATCAGTTATCATTGAGCACAGTGCGACAACAATATGATTAGTAGGGTGCCCAGTTAGCATATAGCATGGTTAACATGGAGATCAGTTAGCATTGAGCACAGTCAGAACAAAATGAAGTTAGTATGGTGCACAGTTAGCATATAGCGTGGTTAGCATGAAAATAAGTTAGCATTGAGCACAGTCAGAACAGAATGTGGTTAGTAGGGTGCACAGTTTGCACCGAGTATGAGATTTAGCTGGGGATCTCAATGTTGATTTCTCAGGTTGGACATATTCCAGACCCCTTTGCTTAGAGAAGCACTTTGCACAAACCACGTCGTGCCTCGTTATTTTCCAAGCTAACGGGATCTAGAGCGGCCCCATTTCACTCTACTCCACCCACCGCCCCGTGGGCGACCTCTGACTGCATGTAGAGGCTGTGGAGAAACACAAGCTGACTCACCAGGCACTCTGTGGCCCCTGGCTGAGACCCTAGGCTTGTTTTTATCCTCCATGCTGTACAGTAGAACGTGGAAGATGCTGACTGTAAATTACTGCCTTTGCATGAGCAATATTTCCTTAAACGACAACACCTGGTAATTAACATTGCCTGGATCTGGTCCTGGTGTTTTTTCCAGCATCCAACTTTTTAAAATGTATAAAATAATAATAATAATAATGCATTATTACAGTGAAATTGATGCTATATTCTTAAGGATATTTCTTGAATTTTAAAGTTTTTCACTTTTTTGACCCAGCAGCATGGTTGCTAAGGAGGAAACTCTAATTACAAATAAACGCAAGCCAGTGGCAATAAGCTAGCAGGTTTCAGCCTTAAAGAATAACTCTGGCTAAAACATGATAAATAAAAAACATAGTATGGCTCCAAATAGAGAAACACCGGGCTTGAATAATGTCTCGCAAACAGCACCTGCGGTCTGAAACTGGATTCAGGTAAATGGATTGTACTGATTTAACTTAAAGTCTCCCAGACCGTACTGATATGACCGGACTGCTTACGCACGGAACATAATCTGCCTGATGTAGCTTTAGAACCGAGAGTCCTGTGAACCATACCCTGTCTGACCTCAGGCTAGAAGTACAATGACGCATATGAAAATCGCTCTGAACCAGTGGGAATGTGACGCTTCTGGAGCCACAGTGGCAAGGCACATCATTTACGCATCATTGTGTACGCATCATTGTGTACGCATCATCACGTACGCATCATCACGTACGCATCATCATGGACGCATCATCAGGCCTATCCACCCGCTCATTACCTTGTTCTTCCTTGGACTGTTTCACAAATGTCACCAAAAGGCCTCCTGAAACAACAGTCCTTTCCAGCTCTTTTCATAATAACACCCCCAAAAACATGGCTTTTGAAATGAAAATATGTAGGAAGTAAAAAATTCCTGATTAGACAAGCAAGAAGAATGCATGAATATTTAAAAATGCTTTTAAACAATGACTGAAAAATTGGTAAAACTGATGATGTGCTGAAAAAATCTCAACACAACAGAACAGCGATCATTAGGTACCATGTGTTTGGCATTTTCTGCTAGGCCCGATATTTTGTTCCTCCCTTTCCCATGGGGACCTGCGCTATTTCGCGATCACTCGCTTAATTCCAGGTATTTGTTAGCAAGCAGCAAATCAAACAGCTACATTGTGTGGTGGTAATGAATTAAACAATTTAACATTCAGCTGCTTAGCTGACAGTTTTATTAGCTGACGCTAACAGTTTTCTATCCACTCACAAAGTGAGGCTTTTCTAACATTGGAGGTTATTATAAATGCAAGGTCTTGCTGAGCCTTCTGGTTATGTCTGTGCCGTCAATAATTATGCTGTCTGACTAAGGTTTCCCCTAACACGAGCATGCAGCAGTTCAATCAAATCCTGTGACACTCATGTTTAATTCAAACTCTTATATATCAGCCAACGGCCAGCATCAACATTAAGACCGTAAGGTTAATGATAGGAGTCAATTGATGCCATTTTTCCCGCAGTGTGCATGTGTGATTTTTCCGAATCTCTATTTCAAGGAGTGTGACCAGACCATTCTCTTTCTGATTCTGTGAAAGTGCATAAACTCCAGCTTTCAGGAGCAATACACCAGGATGTTTGTGAATTCAAAACAGAATTGCCGTGTCACTAAGGCTGTCAAGTGGACGGAACAGAATGACTTGCAACTGCAGGAACTGGGGAACGATGACAAACCCAGTGGGTGGAATATTTTGCTCTGAGGCAAACACGGGCAGCCTCACCTGTCCACTGTCACCATCACCATGCACGTGGGTGTGGGTTCCGTGGCTTTTCTCTAGAGCTACAGAAGATCCTGAAGAGACACAGGCCTTGAACCCAGGACACTGCAGTCACATGAGAACTAAGAGAAATCTATCAGACAGCCAGAATGTCGAGCACCTTATTACTGCGGGGTCCTGGGAGTCTGCTTTCCAGGGTCATGCACTCATAACCAGAAGGTCATTGGTTCTAGTCCCAGGAGAGAGAAAAACCTGACTTTGCGAACTCCTCTGAAAAGTCAGCTGCGCAGCTAAATATACCCATAAATTTGGGTTAAGGCATCAAGCAGGTGGGGAGGTTGTCCCTGAGCCAAGCTGGTAGGCTTCAGCCCCCGAAGTCTAAGGTCTTAGCTGCACAGGGGTGGAAGGATGGTGGAAGGAGAGAGATAATTTGGAGGGTGGGATCGAGATCAACCTAAGACTTTGTTGGAACAGAGCTTGATCTTTCAGACACTTCTAACCATTATGATGAATGTTTTTGTTTGTCAAGGGTTTCTGGGATAGCCCTTAAAAGTGCACCACATACTCCCCCCCGCCCCACCGAAACCCAACACCCTAGTTCCTACACTCTTTTGAGAATAAACCGGGATTGCGTTCGACAAAACGAGAAAGAGGCCTTGCGTTAATCTAATATGTATGGGTAAATGTATCCCAATATCTGATTCACCTTTGTCTGACGAACCAGAGACGTTAGTGAGCGTCTCGTCTGCTAAACCTGCGGTTAGCATGGTTAAACATGGAGTCCACATTCACCAGCTTATTCATCCCCGTTGGTTTGGTTTGTGAATCTTCTGGGAATTATTACTGTTCCGCAGACATGTGCAGAGCATGGCTCTCAGGCCATGTAATATAACAGACTACCTTCAGATTCTGCTAAGGCACACTAAGGGTATGTTTTGAATTAATTGTTTAATTTTATTTCGACGTGATTCTTCATTCTTTTTGATATTCGGATGACGCCTTTACAAGGTCAGCGTCGCACCGGTCAATTAGAATTTCAAATAGGATTTCGCCGAAGGCTGTCTGAACATTCCCCTTCAGCTTTACTGTGCTTCCGTGACAGTAACATCACTTCAGAAAGTCCTGCTGTTAGTGTAACCAATGGAAATGGTTCTATCAGGTCTCCATAGCCTATCGTGCCTTAGTACCGTTCATGTCATTTTGCCCTACCTTTCGTTTTGCAATGAAAAGTATTTCCACTCCCTTAATTCCCAGATATGAGATGTCAGTTTTATTCACACGGTTAGTTTTGAGCCAGTATCTGCTAAGACTCAGTAGATTCATATTCTGGTGAGCGAAGTGAGGGATGATTGGCATCCTCAGTTTATCGATACCCTGCTGGAACTTTTATTTTGAGGATAATTTAAGTCCAGAGAAAATCTAATTAATAAATTTAAAAAAAAACAGCAGTATCGCTGTAGATTCTGAGGACGCGCTTATCGATCTTGAAATTTCATCAGGCTGCTACGTGTGGATAAGGACATCAGAAAAGCCACATGGTGATCGATGAAACACGCTAAATAACGAGGGGCACGCGGCAGTAGCTGTGCCTGGGACGGCAGCAGGAGGGTGACAAATCGGCACAGAATTCCATATCATGGTGGAACGACACAACTAAGGTCGCCTGGCAAATTCTGCCAGATAAGAATTCTCATTACAGATTGAACTCCCCATCACTAGTTATGCATTACATATGATTTACAAGATGAACCTCTATTGCTGCTTAATGGATGATTCCCGTAGAGGTGGAGCTTGATCCGATTACGGATATTAGGCTTTTGCAGAATTAGTCGTTAGGTATCTGAGTTTCTGAGGTAGTGCCCCCAAAAAACCCAAAGGAAATAGCAGCTGATTCGCTGTCACGAATAACAGGTCGGCAGTAGCAAAAGCGCACAAGTAGGCCTGATTACCGATACCCACAATGCATTTGAAATGAAAGAGATTAAAAGAGTGTTAATAATAGCAGATGATAATAACTGAAGACAGGGGTGTCCTTTTGCTGAGTCTATTTTCAGCCTTGGCCATAACGTAACACCTTGTCTAACTGCTGTTTTTCCTTTGTTTGTTTGGAGTGGACCTGAAAGGCAGTTTTTGTTATATTAATCCTTCTCTTATCTCCACGCAAGCAATTCTCCTTGAACGGAATCTGTTCCGTAAGTCTGTCCGTCGAATTTGTACGTAAATCGGGACAATAGTACAGGCTACTTTATAATACTTAATAATAGTAATAATAATACAATAATATTAATAGTAACTGCCTATACAATACTGTGCTGTGCCTTGAGTCATGGGACTGCTGAGGCAGAACAAGGTCTTCAGGAGTACAGTAACGTAGTGCATGCGTTCATTATCATGAGCCATTATTTATAACCTGAATTTTAAGTGTAATAGGTTATAGGGCAATCCCCCAAACACGTACACTAAAGATTAGTCCCAGTGCGCAGCGGTAAATCCAGTCCTCCGTTCATCGTAGACAACTATACACATCGATGTCTGGGGTGATTCCCAAATCAGATTATTGTGCTTGTTGTAACATGACTCTCTGTTTAGGCTTGAAATCCTGGGAGGGGGGGTGGGGGTTTGGGGTGGATAATTATTATGCTGCGTCATGTGACAGGGAGTCAGGTGACCAGGAGTTTGGTGCTAAATACGTTTGCCTTGTCTCTTGTTCCCAAAAAGCTCATTATGCCTTGTTTCACTTGAGGAGCTTGACAATGCTTAGAGGGTATAGCGGTATTTGTAGCAGTTTTTGTCTTGTTGCTAGCTGAGGGTTTTTTTTTCAGTTTTATGCTTGTGTCTCTATATAAACACCACCTCCTTGCCTGGTCCGGTGTCACATGGTTATGTTTGCCATCCTGACCAGAGAGATCTTCAGAGAATTTGCGAATTGCAGTTCTCGGGTCGTGTTGGTCTTTAGGGCGGAAATGGGCGGCATCGTCTCAAAGAACCTCAGCATTTACCAGAAGGCACTCAGTCATATCAGCGGCTTCCATTAACATGAGCGCCATGCAGTTATTTTAATTAAAAGTAAAAAAAAAAAAAGTTAATCAAATGGACATAGAAGCTCCAAAGATGGCTGCCTGTCACTGCCCCCAGGATCGTGAAATCACTCCCCCCTACTTTGGGAGGTGTTCAAGATGGTGGTAAAATATTCAGGCTTGGTGCATTAACGCTACCCGCCACTTGTGCATGAAGTATGCATCATGGATGGTTGTAGTTAATTAAAAAAAAAAGTGGATTAGGAAAAAATAGCAAGGGGGTTCAAAACAAGTGCAGAGCTTCTCTGCTAACAAGAGATCCCTTCAAATTAAAAGTTGTGCTGATGTGTGATTTTTCCAGGTTGCTGAGAGAACACAAAGAGCTGAACAAAGGAACCTCCCCCCTTCACCGCAGGGGGCTCTGTAAGAGGTGCTAATCAATCTGGTTAGTAGGGCTACACTGACGCGCTCCGTGTGTATGTGTGTGTTAGCACGATGTGTTAGCGCGATGTCTCAACGCAATGCTCCCAGATGAAATGACAGGTGTTCATATTTTCATCTTACCCACAGTTGGCATAATGAGGCGTGAAGGAACGGCACGCTTGAAAATGCGCCCTGAGTGTGTATTCCGCATTCAGGCCCTCTGCAAGCAGACTGTGTTTTCGGAATATCTATCGCACCATAGTGGGAAAAGGGGAAAGCAGTGCCAGACTTCTGCAGCATGTTTTCGTGGGCCTGGCCTTGCACCGGGAGCGAGCGCTCTACCTCTGCGTCCCTTCAGCCTAACTGCTGCAGCCCCGGCCGCATTTCACCATCCACGCAACCTGGCGTAAAGCCCCGTCTACCATTCTGACGCGAAAAGATGGTCCCGACGCTTACAGACAGATAGACCGTCGATGCCTGCAGGCCACTTCATCGTGTTGACACAGTTGAAATAAGTGGGAGTGAATTATCGGCCAAAATCTCCCTTGACTGTTAACCATGGCAAACTCTCTCTTCTGTCATAAATCCAGAAAGAACTTTGTGGACAGAAGAAAACACACGAAACCAACTTTTAAGTGCTTTATTTATCTTCTATATTAAACCCAGCTTTATGTATAAAGGCTGAAGCCCGTGTGGCACCCCAGGCAAGCTTCGCCTCCAGCGCCTCCTATTGGAGACAAAGGGAAATTAGCTCTCAAATTTGGTACCCCCTCAAAAGATGGCGCACTAGGCGGCCTCCTATGTCGCCTAATGGGTTTTCTGCTGCTGTCCCAAGGCCCTGGCAGGAAAGCACTTCGTGGTGTGTAATGGTTTCGGAAAAACAAGTGGCACACAGACAGGAACGTTTGATGATGTGCTGAGAGCTTGGGCCATCTTGTTCAGGAACCTAGTTCCTGGGCCATTTCGACTGGGAACCTTTGTGGATCCTGGTCTAATTTGTGTGTTGCTTTTCCGCAAAAGGAACTGTGACCATTACACTAAATAAATATGGAAGTGCAAAAAGTTTGTAGGGTAGCTTCACACCAATTTCATACAAAACTACATTACCGCTCCAAAACAAGTCATTTTGTTAGTTATTTGTTAGATATTGGGAAGATTAATTGTGCAGTCGGGAAATATGAACATATTCTGGCCTATATTGGTTCAAACAGGATGCAGAATTTTATTTTTACAAGTTTAGAATTCATTATTTATAAATCTGACAGAGACACCTGAGGGGAACTAAAGGGAGGTGTTTCAGGCATGTCCAACCAGGAGGAGGCCTCGGGGCAGACCCAGGACACGCTGGAGAGATTATATCTCTTGACTGATAAGTGGCAGAAAATGGATGGATATGGCTCACAGATGGATCTCTCATTTTCCACAGAATAAAAATGATATACGCTGGAAAGTTTCTCTGCCGGCACCTGTGATATTAGACAGATGTACGGTTATGTATATCAGGAATGATTTTCACATTTACATGCAAAAAATCATTCCACCTCGATAATTTCGCTCTACTGCTTCTCTCTCTTTTCCCTGCATTTCTGTGTAACTAAGTTAGTGCCGGTGCTTGTGGTCAACCAATCAGCAAAGTTTATTGGTACAAGTATAAGCCCCAGCCAGTAGTTCCTGGTTTATTGAAAAGTCCATATTCCGAAGTAAGGGCTAAAAAAGAGAAGGTTCAGGAACTCCCTCCAAGGAACTACAATCATGCTGGTAGCGTCAGAGTAAGGAAAAAAGTTCCTGCAGTGTAAAAGTACCCATAGGTTTAACATACCTTTGAAAGTAGCACTGGGCTACTCTGCTGACCATCTCCCAGACTGCTGTTTGCACATGTTTGTGAATATGGTATATCTTGGCGAATTAAAGGCTACAGAATTCAAGCTCTGTTTTACAATCAGGTGTTAGTTGCAGTAGTGAGCGCAGGGGAGATGCTAGTTATTGAAAAGATCAGTGGCTTGCCAATTGTTTCTTTTAGAAGGAAGATTGGCATTAGGGCTGAAATACTCAGGGCTAGGCTTAAAATACTCAGGGCTATAGCCCCGAGTGATCGGACCTAACGACGCCTATTAATGATGACGCCAATGTTATTAGTGGTACTCTCTTTTTTAGTTTGTGTATGGAGCTTCTTCTGGTGTTCAGTCGTTTAGTTTATGACCTTTCTGATGCCTAAATTTGAGTTGAACATCATGATGTATGTCCTCTAAACCAACAAGTCACACTCAAAAATGGACATCTGACAGATGAAAAAGACCTTCTTGATCAACGGGTGGTAAAGGACTCCTGTGACATTTCAAACAGCCCTTCAAGCTCGTCTTTTCCTGCCAGAGGTGGACTCGAGGTGACCTGGATAACTTGCTTATTTAGTTTGTTATGAGGCAGAGTTGAGTGTTCACACTGAAGGTCATTGTGGAGATGGCGAGCTTCAGAAAGGTTTAGGACACTGGTCTCTCTCTGGTCCCCTGTGATCACCAGATCCCGTGACCTATGACTCGACCTCCATCAAGGGAAGCAGGAAAGTAAGATTTGATTTATGCTCAAGAATCAAGGTTCTTGATTTGACTTTTACACATTAGGACATCCATCATGAATTCCTACTTCTGCCGTCCGGTCAGTAACCTGGAACATGTAACAGAATTAGACAGCACACAACAAGACAGAGACAATCACAAAACATCAGACATATGCCTAAGTACTGCAGCACAGTGGTGGAGAGTTCCGGTCCAGAAAGTACCCACCAGCTGAGTACTGAATGTATACTCTTTATACTTTAAATTGGTTGATTGAAACAAAATTGTGGTCTGGATTTGTACTTTTCCAGAACGTTCTACCACAACTGCATATAGATATTTATAGGATCAATATGTAATAAATAGAAATGATTTAAACAGAAAAAAATGACTAAATAAATAATTAATATATGAAATAACTATAATATAAATGGTGGAAGTAGGAAAAATGGCAATTTAAAGTGCATTGTACAAAGTGTCGCTCTGTAAAGTGTGTTGTGCATTTATAGGTTGGGGTATGTTTGCTCTGTATTGAGTTGCTGGGTTGCAATGGAGTAGAAACGTCCAAAACCGGTTGGTTGCCATGCTGATGCTGATATGTCATGATATGGCTTTTTCTGTCTCTAATGAGACTGACTTTCGGCTGGAGTGGCACTTGAATCCAGGTACCGGATGTGTAAGAATGCAGGAGCAACTAAAAACAAACCAGGGAAATCAACAAGCAGAACAAACAAACAGACGAATAATCAAGTCCCTCCCTAACAGACAATGATGGCTTCATGTCCTTAGTACAACATTGCTGATGTTTTGAGAGTGGCCCCCTTCCATAGCACAGTAACCATGCATCTGTGTGAGGCCCCTGAGGTGTGGAGGCCCCCTGAGGCCCACAAACAGTCACTACACTAAATATTAAATGAAAACATGCCTTATTTAAATGTAGCTGTTATATTCTGACTCTACTTACTAGCTATTTATTTATAAAGTTTTAGAAACATCTGAAGGAGGGATGGGGGGGCATTGACTCTTTGAAAGAAGCCTCAGAAACAACAAACTGCCCCTGCATATGTATGCAGTTCTGGCCTCCTCTTGACCCTCAACGCCAAGCTAAACGCCAGCTTGTCCATTTTCTGTGCATCTCTCCGACTGATCGTCATGCGCTGCGTTCAGCAGTGATCCCGGTAGGGATGGAGGAGAGTAAACCTCAGCGGGTCTTGAGGTCCCAAAGATGGGGGATTATAGACTCGTCTGGAAGCTTCTTGAGTGCCCAGCCCGCCTCGGTGGATCCCATAGGGGGCGCCGTGTAATTTGACTAGGCGACTCTGCTCCCTGCGAGCTTGACGTCCTTTGAAGTCTGACACACGTGCCAGGCAGACCGTTTAAATTAGAACTTTAAAGGCGATTCCTAATCCTCAATTAGTACGACCAAATATACTTATTCGCTCAGCCTTTAAATGAGCGGAAAGTTCATTTTATACGTTGTTATAATGATTTAGGAATATCCTCAAAGGGGTGGGAAACACTAACTATTTTTAAATCATGCTGTTAGAATAACTTTGAATTTTAAATATTTTATTTTTATTTATTTATTTCACTGGCTCAAAGGTTGCGATGGGTAAGTCGCTTAATTGCATTTGTTTTACGCCGAAAAAGAACATCCTTAGCGATCTTTGGAACAATATGCAAATAGGATTTTAATTACTATCTATCTCTGACGGTCTTCAAAGAGCTCGTTCCAGACGGTACGGACAGCTCTCTCCACTCTTTGAGCTTAAAATACGACTCTTTGTCGAATCACTTTTTTTTTTTTACAATGGAGAAAGGACAAGGACATCTTTTCTCATTTTTTCCTCTTGTTTTTATCACAAAACATTAATGCCATTTCATAGACCAGTGTTGATTTCTGAACAATAACACTGGTCAACAAACATTGAGGCAGAAGAGTAAGGGGTGTCTTTTATGTACATTTAGGTGCTGATTTTAGAAATAAACTCAGGACATTGCTATTATACAAAGCTTTTAAACAACAACATTTTTAGGCTGTGCAGATATGATTCCTCATTAAGAATGTATAGGTATATTTAATTTAGTAAAAAAATATATTTATATTTGTGAACATTGTCAAGACGTTACAGACGGGCACAAAGTACAGTGCAGTCTGTTTTGCCGGAGTCTACGGGCTGTAACACGTTTGGGCATGTCGAGATGGATCCT
>JAODKF010000089.1:22196359-22208748 GCA_026779585.1 Mormyrus proboscirostris
TATATATGTATGTATGTATGTATATTGTACCCCAAACTCTAAATAATACAATAAACACCGACACCCCTATAAAGATTATAATTATACACACACTTTCTTCTGCAAACAGCAAGAAGATGAGACTTTATGGATTTTAAGTTCCTCCCAGTCTGGCTCCCGAGCGATATTTGAAAATTGTGCCGAGTTTGCTGTTTAAAAATAAATGAATGTCCGTCGCTTCCAGGATTCTAATTTTTTTTGGATGGTAAGAAAAAGGCAGAGAAAAGGAGCTGCTCCCAGAGATGGAGAGAAAAATGGTGGGTTTCGCTTCCGAAGTGCCAGATAAGAATCGCGCTGAGCTCTCCCTTCTTCTCCTCTGAAGGGAGGATATCTTCAGACAACTCTGTACCTCTCCCGAGGGCCACACCCCGTCCTCCTCGCCGCAGAGGGGGCTGGGGTCATCTCCCTCTCCCTCCATCAGCTGCGCATCACATGAGTGTAATGACTACCTCACTTGCCTCTTCCAAACGTTTCACGCTGAACAGCAACACATCGTAAAACATCATGACACTTAAGATCTATGCAAAAAGAGGCGTGGCCTAAAATGGTCCTTTATTTACCAGCTACAGTATGTGAGTGTTGATGATTAATGTTTAAAAAATGCATCAAGGGTTATCAGAGTCAGACTTCAGTGACACCTTCCTGTTCCTTCAAATGACACCAATGTCCTGTTTTTTGCATTTGAGCTTAACAGTTCACTAAGGAATCCTTGTCGCATTCCACTCTCCTGGCTGCACAGAGGTCGATTTTCTCTATAGGGCTTCTTTGGCTCAGCAAACCGCCCCCACCCCCATACACCCCCGGCCAATCCAATTAGCGAGGTCCAACACTCAGATTGCCCTTCCGGAAAACACCCCGGCCGCTGATTCACCCCTTCCTGGTCACCACAGGACCGTGACAGCTGTGACGGGTTCACTACATTTGAGGCTTTAGAAGATACATCCAAGAGGCTGAATGAGAGAGGTCACACACTATTCAGTATCAGAGCAGAGTGTTATCCATGAATCAAGGCCACAATGTGATAAATGTTCATTCCTTAGACTGCTGAACGCTCTTCTATGCATAAAAAGTTTGTGTCAGAGATGGATGGGTAAATAAATTCACAAATGCAACTGCATTTAAATCCAGATAAATTGCAGTGAAATTCGGGATAACTATGATGTCACCTCACATCAACATTCCAGCAGAGCAAGTTCTCACTATCGATTACTAACTGATTCCCAGTGGTTCCTGATGTCACATGTGTGCGACAGATTTAACTGCACTATGTAAATCTACCACCATTCTACAAACACGAGGTTTATATCTAACGGCCCCTGCTGATCGTGCTATCATTGTTCCTCAAGTGACTTTTCACTCGGAAGGTTATTATTTTGTTGGCGCTGACTGTATCTGTGACCCGACTGATGCAGCGTTTGACTTTTAAGCAGAGTTGCTAGTTTGAACCCGGGCGCTATCTGTCCTCTGTCCAAAATTCAGAAAGGCATATAGCATAGGGCAAAATGTTACACTGACTGGTGCTGTTAGTCGCTCTGGATGAAAGCGTCAGGTAAATGCATAAATGTAATTAATATTCACTCTTTGACTATGTGAAAAGGCGAAGTGTTTGAATGTGAACTGGAGATGAACTTCGGTAAGGGAGCCTGGCAAGCACCTACCGCGCTCACCAAGTACAAACTTGTGCTGTCCTGACTGATCAATGCTTTGTTCCCTCTTCAAAGGAGGCAGATGATGTAATGCGCCGTGGTCTGGAATTTCAGAAGCGCACCACGATGACTGGAGATCCGTGCGAGTGGGACCCATCCGGCTTGTGTAGACGGGTGGCATTGGTGACCTAGGAATCGGCTGCTTTAAGTCTACAGTCACTGGTGCGTGGGTGAGAATCGGGGGCCTCCGTTTTTATGCAGGTTGCGGTTTTTTGATGCCCATCTCGTGCTGCTGCTGTCGGCTGTGTCCTTGGCTTGAATTAACGAGTGATATTTTGTCATTTACACTAAGTAAAATAGTGCGAAAGGCGGCAACAAAGCCACACATTGAGGGGGAATGAAACGAGACCCATTTCCGTGTCCTTCTGAGGAGACTTGTGAGATATTGTTCTTCTCCTCACACTTTTGTGAGTTTGCCTGGCCTGGTCTGTTTGCAGATTGGAATGTAAAGAAGCTGTTTTCATAGCCAAAAAGTGATCAAACAGGTGTACATACTGAGGGCTCTGGACCCAGCTAAAAGCTGATTGGCCCAAGGAGTAGGCTACAGACCTGCGTAAGGTAGTTCCAGCTTCCTATTTATGATAATGAGGAGACAAAAAACACAGGTGTGTCTATAGAGAAGCTTATAGACTGTGGGGTTTTCGGACAACTGCATTTCACAGAAACAGATTCTGATAAATTAAAAGCAGATTAGATAGACACTGACACCCTTGGTGAATTCACTGTAATTACGAGGTGTCAGCTGCCTTGCGCCTGGGTGTCCAGCCCCAGGGTCTAAGCTCACTACAGACCCAGGAAAAAAACATGGCAGGATGGGAGGATGGATGGACAAACAGACGGGTGGACAGGCCAAGCGACCATGCAGTGCTCTGGTCCGAAGATAGAGTGCGCCAACTCCTGCAGCAATCACCACTGCTTGATTAAAGCCTTATTCGGCCAGCTGTGAAATGCATTTTTCAGGCAGCGGGGATGATGTTAAGTAGCAGAATACATATGAGAACGTTTTGTGGTAGTGCCTCCCTTATGGTGCTCAGATGCTGGGAACTAACCATTTAAGCTTCCCACTAAAACATTTACAGAGCACATTTATACGAATTGCCTGGCATTACTGTGAAAAATCACACCCAATTCAGGCTACGTTCCCTTAAAATGCAATTTGTACCAAGAAAAGCCAAAGAAAGGCGCTAATCAAAAATTCATTTACCATCCGGAATACCACCAATGCAAACAGCATGGTTTTCATTCCTATAACTTCAACCACAATAAATAAATAAATAAAATAAATGTCAATTGTATTTACCCTGCAGAGAATACAAAGGCAATGGCTGTTATTAAAACTGTATTTTGCTGATTCTGACAGTGACCACGGCAACACAACTGAATATTTATCACCGATGGAGACGTTTTATTGACGGCACATCACTTACGAGAATTACACGTGAATATGGGCGGGGTGATTTATCGACTTTTTAATTTACTGCCAAAACCTTATCTCCTTGTCAGTTCCCCCAGGACTTAGCTTGCTAGCATTCTCCTTTCAGATCGCCTCCACTGACATATTTCACCTTATCAGTCAGGCGGGGTTACTGACAGCGTTTGGGCCAATGAGACGAATTGTTAACTGGTTACTTACTTAAGGTAATTAAAAATATAACGAGTGGAAGGCCCTACAATTATCTTGAATTGATTCTTCTGGAAGAGTCTCTTGTGGGTTTTTCTTTTAATATTTTAGCCTGAGATTAAAATCTAGGGTAGTGTGAAATACATTGTCTTCTGTTCCTGAACCGTCAAGAGTCTTGCTCCGGGAACACAACGGTAAAGTCACTGCCAAGCCTGGGATTTGAACCAATGGCCTTGTGATTGCAGGTACCCTCTGAGCCACACGGCGCCCCTAGCCTGACTGCTTTCTTCATGAGAAGCACATGCTTATAATCCCCAGACCAGATGACCTCACATCAAAGGGCCATTGGGTTTTATCTGGTAACTTCTCTCCTTCAACCTTGCTTCACTACAACCTCCACGCATACAAGGCCAGCAAACACCTTCAGCATCTTTGGAAAGACCTCTGAGCTGACGTGGCCCCTCTTCCTCTAGCCTCTATTTCACCTCCTTCCACACCCACTCTCAGCACTCCACTTCTCACTGAAATGTCTTCTGCTCAGCATCTCAATCTCCAGCTCACTCATCCACCTCCTCCCCATTGTCCCCTTCAAAGCAAAGATTACCATCTTCAGTTCCTCCCGATAGACTAGGCAGCTCGACGCCAATGGCAAGCCTCCAGGTCCAGACTGACTGTTGACTTGTCTCTCCTACTATCTCAGTCTAGATTCCATAAAGTAAATTTATTTCAAAATGAGCTTTGCTCCTTCTGCCCATGACCCCCTGAAGCTTTTCTCCGCTGTTTCTTCACTCTGAATTCCTCCCACTTTAAAGTCGACATATTCAGGAGTTAGATCTCCTGACCATCCCATCTCCAGTGGCGCCTACACCTCAACCTTTGTGTCTCTGACAGGAGCTTCTCCTAGCACTCATTTCTGCAGCATCCTGCTACCCGTCCTCTTCATTCTATCAATTTTCCTCTCCCTAAGGAAATCACCGAATCCATCCCTTCCTTTTATTTTTAAGCCCCATCCTCGTTTTTTTTTTCTTTTTTCTGTGGAACCAGCATGAGTCACAACTGTCCTTAAAAAATAACCAACCCTGGACTCCTACACTGAGCACTAGATACCCAGCTACATCTTCTGTTCGCCAGAATAAGCTCTAAACTTGCTGCCGTCCGCCTGGCTTCCTGTCTTAGGGTAAATTTACTGGTTTTAATGATGACTCTTCCAGTGGTACGTCCACCCCTTGCAGTTGGTGAGGCTCTCTCCCTCGCTGCCTGTCAGCCCGCTGCTCTCCTCACTAAATGCAGCGGTAGGACTCTGATGTTCTGGAAGAGTTCCTAACTCCTACCGGGAACCAGGCAAGTCTCACGCTCCACCTGCTCTTTGCCAAAGTCCCTCTCCGCTCATATCTAATCTCGCAATCTTCCTTTCAGCTACCTTCTCCACCCCCCCAGACACCCAGGCTGTCTGCTGGCATCAGCCTTGCCAAGAGTTCACCGCAGGAACATCGCATGAACTTCAGCTCATCCAAGACAGTGCTTTTCTTCATTTCTGCCTGTACTTCATCTCCCAGAAAGACCTCAGCATCACTCCGACCTACTCAGTTAAACTACCCAGTACAGTATCATCACCACTAAGTCGATCTGGCACTCTCTACAAGCTGTCGTCATGTTCACCTGATTTGGGGTCTTTCCATCCTAACTGTCAGTGATCCTTTCTTGCATTTTTGAGTCACATAGTTCTGTTTGCCACACCGATTGGTCATTATTCTCAATTGCTTGTGAAAATGTGGGTGAAATCTATTATTTAATTAGCAAGAATATCACCAAGAAAATCTTTTCAATCTGAATCTTTATTACAAAATGAATAATTGTACTGTGTTAATAGCCCTATAGTTTCCGCGACTGAAAATTTTACCTCTAACACATACAATCATGCAGATGTAACAATCATGGTAAGACAATATTATGCTGGCACTTCTAACATTTCAGCCTATGGAAATGTCTAACACAGGATAGCATGCTGTTCAAAAATGATTTTCATTGGCTGAACATTTAGGAAGGGAAAATAATCGCAACAGGAGAGATTAAATTGAACTGGATAAATGAGCAGGAAATCTGTTGGTTGGCACTCTTCTCTGTCTCAAAGTTACTTACTGGGTTTGAAGGTGAAGACCACACTTGGCTGTGAACCAACGGTGAGCTTGAACTTGAGATGGTGATTCTTCCCTGGGTACCGGTGTTCCTGTAGTGTCTGAGGATAAGGAGATCTATTCCATTGCATTTCAAAGGAGACTATATCTATCCCTGTCTGGACCTCTTGCTGTCCTCCAACCAGGAATATATTCTGAGAGTCATTATGTCATCGTATAAGTAGACAGTAAGGGTGTGATGGGCATTATTCACACATAGTCTACCCTATTCATACGACAACGTGCTACATTTCCTTGGAAAGAGTCTTTCCCACTGGCTTTCTGAGAAAGCTGACTCACTCTCCTTCAAGTAATGTAATTTTCAGACATCATAATAACGTGGCCAACTTCTCTTTTTTCCAAAAGTGGAGTTGTTCAAATGAAATTAATCAAGCACCACCAGAGTGTGTCTGTCTGGCTTTTTTTTTTCTTTATCATTTGATTTGGTGAAGGACTAACCAGCCTGTAAGATCAAATGGGACGAATCAGCAACCACCTACAAAAGCGAGCTAATTACTGTAAAAGACACATCTCTTCCCATGCAAGTTTCTTGCGATATTAAAATGAATGATGCTGAGCCCTGTTCCCTGCTTTCATATCCGCTGAATCATCAGCCTGCCATTTTGCTTAATGGTGTATTTTATATCTATGCATTTATGACTTGAGACGTCAGTAACACCATTTATCTCACCTCCAATTGTCCCAAAAAGTGTATTTCCCTTTACGAGCCTGGTAAACACATCACGGCATCATCCGTTACTGATATATACATCTTCAGCCTAGTAGCTCTGACGCATCATTACGACAGAGAGTGATGATGTCGACGTGCTAAGGAGGAGGAATTCCAGGGTGAGGTACACTTGCATCAGCAGGCTTTGCTCCCCGCAAAACCACAGAATCCGCTTCACATATTGATATTCTACCGAAATGCCCCCCTGCAGCACTTCAGTCCCCATAAGGTAGTCGGAATTAGTCACCGGACTAATTACAGCTTGAGTAATCGGGTCTGAAAGCGGGGATTTTTAAGGGATGGTATCGACCCCCTGCTAAGTGATTATGTCCATCAGTGGATAGCCCTTCCATCTTTGCCTGTATTGCCAAGATGCTGGCCGTGTGACCTTATGTGGCATCAGAGCGACGTGCCGTCGGGACACTACTGCCACGATGAAGGTGGGAGCCGAAAATAACATTTGCACAAAGATCACCTGACAAGGTCAAGTCAAACGTACGGGCAGCGTAATCCATATGTGCTCAGTCCCATCCGAACAGCTGCGGTATCTGCTGTGCTTGTGCGTATAGCTCCATAAATCTTTTCCTGTGCGTAAAATAAAGGAAATAGAGCCAAAAGGAAGGGCTTGAAGCAGGAATCCGCCACAGGCAACACATAAAAAATATGAAAGCCATACAGAGGGCAATGACACCAGAGAAACAAAAGGATCGCGCTGGAGGCTTTCCATCAAAACGGACGGCTTAGGCGTGTTTCCGAGCGGGAGGGGGGAAGGTGTCGAGGAGTCGGGGGCTTGGCAAGGCGGGGAGATTTTTCTTAATTTAACGGACAGGGGAGCGAGAAAGCGATTAAGGCCCTGGCTCTGTGATTATAAGGACCCGCTCGGAATTCTGGAAGGAGCGTTCCCGTGACAATTAAATCCACAGAGGGGATGAAAGTCCAGTTTAGAAGAGGGAATTTCCTCCCAGACATACTCAGTTTCTTACAGCCTGACACGTTCTTGTAAATGTGGAAATGCCATCTTAGCTGGAAGCCTTGCAGGATTCTTCCTATGAACGATGTGTCCTGATGTTCTCCACGTGATTGGGTATTAAAAGCGCACAGCCCAGACTCCCGGCAGGAAGGCTCCTGCCCAGTGAGCCTCAGAGTGTATTAAACCGCCGATTGAGATCTAAGGCCGACGGCTGATGGACGCTCTCTGTGACGTTAGCCGATCTGGAGGGTAGGGTTGCTCACAGAAAAAGAGTAGGTCGAGTTTTGTTCTCCTGCTGAACCAGGATCTCTTATTACATTATTATTATTATTATTATTATTATTATTATTATTATTATTATTATGATTAGTATCTCTGAAGCAAACTGCTTATCGATTCAGCGTCAGCCTCTGCTGTCTGTCCCACATGTCTGGTTTTCAGTGAGCCGCTTAATTAGCATGTCACGCACCCTGGGGTTAACCGTCACTGGGGGTAGGGCTGGCCCCGGAATAGCTTCTATGTGTCCGGAATGTTCCCCGGCCATCCGGCAGCACTCGCTTTCACTGGCGGACGCCCTTTGATCAGAGCGGGGCCTGAGATCGTTCTGGCTGAAGGTTTTTCTGTCTTTGTGGCTGTATATCGATCGTGTTTTTTTTTTGTGGGGGGACTCCATTGTGGATTTGGAGACCTATTCCGCCAATGGCTACATTTGCATGCTATCCCATGCTACTAGAACGTAAAAAGGGGGGGGGGGGATGTTTTCAGGTTGCCTTGTAACACCTTGTGGTCTACGCTGTCAAACAAATGTACCCAGCAAAGCATTATGGGTAGGCAAAGAAAAACCTAAGAAACGAGAGGATAACAGCTGGGATGGATTTTTCCCCCCCAAAATTAGGCTGCACCTGAGCAGCACTGAGTGCTTCATCTCCCGCCCCACCCCCCATCTTCAGCTCTTTCAAGCCCCCACGCCAGGTCACATGCCACTCTCAGAGGCCGAGCTGCCGGACTTCACTTACTGCTCATTTGCTCTTCATTTTCCCTCCATGAATTCAGTGGAAGGTGATGGTGTTTTGATGTAAACAGGCACATCCCCCTCCTAGATCCTCCCTGGTAATGAGGCGGCCCCGCTGTTCAGTCTAGTGGAAGCGGAGCCCCCCCCCCGATTAGCAGTCTGACTAATGAAAGGGGCACCTGAGTTCTCGGCACCCCTGATTTCTCCAGGGTGGGACCAGAGTAGAAACAGGAAAGAAAATAAATCAGTTGGACGTCGGGAAAAGCGAGGCCATACTGCCAGAATCAGCTGCATACGTCTGGCCGGTGCAAAATAACGTTAGACTAAGAATTAAGGGCTTAATTCACCGTTAAGCAAACGGTGTGGAGAATGTACGGGCGTGTAGTTCAAGATTCAGCATTCTTTGTTTGCGTTCTGCGCATCAGTAAATAGGAATTCTTACTCGCACCATGCAGTCCGTAACATGCAACAGCTAACCGAATTAGGCAGCACAAAACAATGGCCCTCAGAAAACAACCCATCAAAGGAGACATATGGTTAGGCACTGCAGAGGTAGGTATTTATAACGTCATTAAAAAATAAATAAAAGGAATGGCTGAAACAGAAGGTATTGCTTAATAAATTATAAATATATGAAATCAATATGACATAAATGAAAAGTGTAGCTGAAATAGGAAATATGCCAGAGCACAGTGCACTGTGCAAGTGTCTCCCTGTCCAGTAAAATGTACTGTGCAATTATAAGGTAGTTATGGTAAGGATGTATTGTGTAGGTTGTCTAACAGAGTAGAAGGTTGAAGGGATATACAAATAACATGCAAATTAAGTGGGTGTGGCCTGATGCCGATTGGGTGGGTGGACAATAAGCTCAGAATCATCCCTGACCGCAGCTCAGGGCTGTAAATTTGTGCCCGCAGCTCAAGAACGGGTGAGGTTTCCACTTGGCAAACACCAGAGCTGACTGGTGTGGTGTGACTCTGCGTACCACCACCCACAATTCTGTAACGCTGAACCTAGATTTTCCACACAGTCAATGTGCCGCCCCAAAGCCATGCATTTGTCTCTCCTGTTACCCTACTCTCCCTGCTGGTTATGCAGGATTTGCGACAGGAACAATAAAGGGACCCAAAACTGAGTGCCAGCACCTCGTATAAACACGGCCCTGTCACAAACCTTTTCCTGCTCTAATCCGTGGAGCGATTCTCCTTCATTTCACTCATTTACTTTCGCATTCATATAAATTAACAGACATAACCTGCCTCTCACCTCACGAGTGACATCAGCCCACTTATTCCAGGCCCCCAGGCATGGGGGTAGGAGGTCTGTACTGGGAGCCTTCCCCCAAAACACAGACACGCACTCCGTGTGGCATGTATGCCTCAGGGATTAGCTTAGTGCCCCTGAGGCTAAATCCAGCCATCTGGACAGCGGTTGATCAGGATGACAGGCCTGCTGCCCCTGTACATGCAGAGAGAGCTTTCTGGGAAAAAAGGGCCTCATCTGGGATGGTGCGCGTTAGCGGTTCTAGCGCTTTCCGTCTCTCTGATCCACACATTAGCCTCCTGCTTCGGTAGAATTTGTCAAATGTGACTCGTAGCTATATTAGCATAGGACCTGCCACTCGTCCCCGATTCGTCTAAATAAAAAGACAAACTCATCATTTTTTTCATTCAGTACCAATTCGGGTGTAAGAAAGGGGATGCATAATTCATTATGCTTTTTTTTTATATAAAATACTTTTTGCATTTTATGCTTGGAGCGAACAGCTGTCACTGTTTATAGTACACATGGTATGAAAGATGGATGTTGTGGAGGAAAAAAAATGGTTTTAGACATTTAAATATTGCCAGCAAGAAACTGGAAAAGATTACGGGAAAAAATGAATATTTTAGTAACGGTTGTGTAAGTCTGGTAAGTCAAATCTGTTGTGAATGCAGAATATACAGTATGAGTAAGTAAACGCCCAATGGCTACATCCCACATAAAGGGTCAGCTCGGTGTGGGGGTGTCATACACCCTTTAGGGCCAAGCATCCCGACTGGATGAAAAGGTGCCCCTTTGAATCGCATAAACAAGTCCACCCCCGGTGACTGGGGAGCTCTACGTGTGGTGCGGACTTGATCACCATCAAGCAGGACTGTTTTGTCTAGCAGGAACAAAGCCGCAGCCAACGTGAAAGTGACAGTTCACTCTCTCCACCTCCGTAACCATGGCAGAGCGATAATGATCGTCGTGAACCCTATTTTCAGAAGACACAACCGCGATTTTGCAATGTACTCTTGTTCTTGAGTGCCTCTAATGTGGGATACACTTTATGGCTTAAGCCACAAAGTTTACCGGTGCTCATCCCCCGTCTTTGAAACTCTGCTAGCTAATGACTCAAGGAATCACTAAGAACCAATGGAACTTACATCAGCACCTCTTTGATGACATTGTGAGATTGGAGCGACAGGAAATTCAGATAAGTGGCCGTCAGCCAATGAGATATCTCTTGTTTTTGACAATCTGCTCAGTTCCCATGAGCCCAATAAGTGGCCCACACTCTTCCATCATCTTAACCTCTATACCATCTCTCTTCTCCGGGACTTTCTTGGAGGACTCAGACCTCCCATAAACAGAACACACACTTCTTAGAAACTTCCAGTCCTTCCATACTATACATCTGCCATTCTTGGCTCTTGTATCATGAATCTGAAATTTGACTCCTGCAACTGGCTGTCATGATGATTCCCACTCCCGATGAGATAAAGTTTTATTTCCCATTTATATGAGAACCTTCGGATGTCTCTTTTAGCTTCCACATCACGCTCTTCTTTGAGACACATACTTCTGCGTACAGGTGAGATGGAAGCCTGGGTTCCTGCACTCCTGGACCTTTTGTCAATGGGTTATGGGCCTCAATCAAGTGCCCAACAGACATATTGTGTCAAGCTTGGGATCTGAACCAACGTCCAACTGATCACAGGCTCACTGCAGGGGGAAACTTTTTCTGAGGATTTTCCGAGGCACCCCCCCTGTGGGTATCCCAAAAGCCTTCCTTTAAACAAACAAATGGACAGAGTGTTGGGTAGAAAAAGAGTATAGACGTGCACGGCATTGCATATCGGAGTAATAAATCACAGAACACCCGCTGCGGAGTGAGACAGAGAGTCTGGCGCTCCAAACCAGCGGGGGAGCTATTGGTCAAGCAGTCATTTCTCTGCAATATATCTGAAAAAGCTGGGATTTCATATTACTCTGTACATATCTGTATATAGTGTGGGTCACAGAACAGGTTGAAGCTCTTTTCAGTGCAGACGCAGGGGTGGTGATGCACAATTACACACGAATGAAGCTTTATTGAACAACAGTAAGCTTAGGATATTTGTTTTTAACGACACGCCTGTCATCCGTATTCCCCGTGTCTCGAAAAGTCCACCACATTGCACGTCCTCACTCCACCCCAGCCCTCTAGGCAGGCTTCCCGCCCAAGCTACCACACCTCTGTGTTTGCTTAGATGTGTACCTGTCTATGCAACGTAGTTCCATCAGGATGAACCCCAGTGAAGTTTTGCAGACTTAATTAATTCATTAGGTGATCAGTGGTGACAGACCACAGCCCACAATGACAACATGTCTTCTCTACGGTTAACCGATCTGTTATATTGTGACATAGCAGTGGACAGCAGTACTGCTCAGGGATTCAAACCAGCAATCTTTCGGTTTCTAGTGCACTTTCCTAACCATCGGGCCTTCAGATGCTCGTTCCAGGTCTGTACACTATGACCTACATTGTCGTGACATGATCAGAGACAAGATAACTCACACATGATCAGAGATGCTCTTTTTGTAATTAATCGATGTATGTTGATCGTTAAACGGTAAAGCAGAACCCCACCCCCCCAGGTGGCTCCACTCCCTGTCATTGTGACAGATCTCCAGGAAGGCAGACCGTCTCTCTGTTGTCTGACCGGGTACCCTGTTATCTGCGGTCGTCATACCACACTGCCCCTCACACCACCCCCTTGTTTCTAAGGTTACGCCGGGGGGTGGTGGGGGGGGCCGCCTTCGCGTTGTCGCCGACAGCAAATGTTGTTGGGGGGGGGTGGGGGCTGAAACGGAGTTAAATATCCTGTGAGTACGGGGAGAGAGCCGAAA
>JAODKF010000089.1:22210029-22222474 GCA_026779585.1 Mormyrus proboscirostris
CTTGGTGCAAAGGGGGGGGGGGGGCACCAGGCCATTTCCCGGCTATCTTGCCTAACTGCCCCCACAACCCTCAACCCCCCACGACTGGGGGTGCAGACAAGCCAGCGAGTGAGAGACCCAGCAGACCAGCACCTTACCGACCCTTTCTTCTTCTCTGCTGCCCTCTGCCCCCCCCCCTCCACTTGCCACCCACTCATTTGGCTCTTTGAGGAGGGGGGGGGTGGGGGGGTCGACACCCCCTCGAACCCCTGGGGTTGGCCACTCGCATCTGCGCTTCCCTCGGAGCAGACCGCAGCGCTCGGCGGTGCAGGAGGAGAAGAATGAGCCCTTGCTGAGAGAGCGAGTGAGGGAGAGAAAGAGATAGAGAGAGAGAGAGAGAGAGAGAGAGGGAGAGAGAGAGGGGAGGAGGAGGAGAAGAAAGCGGAGCGAGCGGCTGCTCACACTAGCGCTCATAGCCTCGCTCGCCGGATAGTCGCATGACTCGTGCTCCGTAACGCGTTGGGATTAAAGCGGCACTGACTCCATCCACCCGCTGCCCGAGAGGGACCTTCTGTTCAGGTAAGCTCCCCTCAGCCGCCTCTCCTCAGCCTCCACACTGGACTTTCTCCTGCTTCTTTTCTTTTTCTGATGCTTTTGGTTCGTCAGAATGCGGGGGGGGGCATTTTAGGAAACTGAGTGAGAGAGTTGGGATGCGGTCGCCCCCCCCGGCCGCTGCGGTGGGCTAAGGGCTCCCTCCGTACACCTTCTTAATGGCTTCAGGAAATCCATCTCATCCTGCTGTGGAAGTGGAATAACATCGCCCCTTTTTTTGGGGGGGGGGGTGTCTCTATGTGAAAATAAGGATGACTTTTTGTTTCCTAAAAGCAAGCAGACATGATTCAGACTGCATGAAAGAACCTGCTTCTTTGAAGGAGTTTATGAGTTCATACAATAATGCATGTGATATATATTTCCTCTGTACTGCACTTATTGCTGTGAATATCATGTGAATATTTCCATTCATTATAGCAATGTCTGTTATTTATGTGTGCATAATATAGTACTCAGAAAAACAGCTACATTAGTAACTGTGACTGACAGGGCTGTTTCTCTGTCAGCACTTAGAGGTCTCTTGTAAGGCGACGAACAGCAGGGGTCAGCGGACTGCGAGTCAAGCGATTCAGCAGTCAGCTTGGTCGGGGTCCGGCATTTGTGCCTGTGTCGGCTTGCCCATGGGGAGACTCGGAGCAAGTAGGAGAGAGGGAAACGGCTCCCTCTGGGGGGGCGTGCCGGGGCGGCAGTGACGATGTCACACCATCAGCGAGAGACGCACCTCCCCCACCCCCCAGTCGCGAGAAGTTAGTTCTGTTTATTTACAAATGTGCCGTGCATCCTCGACGGCGCTTGGCTGAATGGAAGCATCCAAGTTACTTCATCACAGCGAACAAATCGATAAGTGTGCGCATTATAGCACGCCAGGGGCCCCACACAGACGCCAGAGGCCGTAAAAGCCCAGACTAATGGAGCGCCGCTATTTGGTGGTTCAATATTAGCTCTGCGTGTGTGTTGAGACGTCCTGTTTGCAGGTAGATTATGCTAGGCTTGTGATTTCCCGAGGAGGGGTCACCGGTGCATCAGCTCAGAGGATACCACCCCCGAGGCTATTCTAACCTCCCGTCAGATCGTGCTACTTAAACGTCCTGCCATTTTTTTGCATTTGTCATGAAGGCACAAACATCCCAAAAACATTTCTGAAGAAGTTTTCAGCTCCGCAAAACATATAGCATATTTTTAATCACAGTTCTAATGATTTGAAATTAATTCCTGGCAGAAATGAAGCAATAAATGACACTAGATTGAGTAAATATTTTTTTGAAAAGCCTGGTGGCGTGAGGAATGTCTGTATCCTTTCGCGTGTGCGTGTGCGTGCCTCCTTTGGGTTCATGTCAGGCGGCGGTGGCAGCTCCCGCGTTAATCTGACACGCCGCACCGAGCGAGCGAGACACGTGCAGACGCTCGATAAAAGATAAAGCAGAGGAAAAAAAATAAACACTCCACCTCCATCGGGCTGCTTTCATTCTGCTCCGATCTGGGCATCCCATCGACTCGTCTGCACTCATTAAAATTCAGTCGGGGTGTCTGGCTTTGGATAATTTCAGGTTGACTCTAGTGGAAGAGGCAGGGGATGTGGACAAGCGAAGCAGCCTTCCATAGGGGTGTCGAACAAATAGGAAAGAGTCGATGCTTCCCCGTAGCTCTGTCTGGGATAACACTTTATTCCAATAATGCTGTTCTTTATTCAGTCATATTCGATTTATTTATTACAGCGCCTTTCATAGTACGGTTGCCCCAAGGCACTTGACAAGAGTGTTTGGCGATCGCGGTTTTTACAAAATGGTGCATGAAACAGGGAGAAAGAAAGGAAGAAAGGAAGAAAGAAAGAAAGAAAGAAAAATGCCAGACGATTTTGCACACAGAGCAGTGTAGGTTGGCACTGTGCCCTCAAACTTCTTGGTTTGTGGGTACATTTCCCATCCCTGAAGATTTTCTACGATGGCTCTGCATTCATTCGGGTTTCCTCCCACATTCCTGAGACCTTTGGGTGGACCAGCCTGTCCAAATTGCTCATATTCTAGGGTCTTCCCTGCCTCCTGTGATGCACTTTCTGGGAAAGACTCCAAACTTGCTGTCAGGGTGATTATAGGCTGGGGGGGGGAGGCCCAAAAGAGCCATATTCATCACATATTTGATTCAGGGGGTAGATGCAGTCCAGGGCACATTCTAAAGTCCATTTCCATTTAGTCTCAGAATTTAATTCCATTTATTGAACGAGCGGCAAATTCAGAGCAGTTTGAGGGAGAAGAAAATTGGCCGTATTGCTGTTTTAGCAAATGATTATAAGAGCCCCGTCGCTCCAGGTCGCTCCCTTTTTAAATGCCAGTGAGACCCGCACGTTCGTTCTACGTTATTTCTGGAAGATCGCCGCGTTGGCTTCGGTCACGTCGAGCGGGTTCCTACAGATGCCGGTGCTTCTGAGTAAAGCTGAGCTCTCCCCAGCATCGTCCTCAGCCCACAAAAGCTGTTTCAATTTTCCTTCTCTTCAAGTCCAGCCGAGAGGGAGCAGAAGCCTCTCTGTGCGTAGCATGTAGCTCGGCCAGGACTGTGAGCGGGAAGGCTGGGCTGCCGAGACCCGGGACCCGAGGGAGGTGCAGCTCAGACTTTCAGCTACACCAAGACACTGGAGAATACAAGTCAACGAGGACATAATTAACCTACTTATAATGCATTATTCCAATTATTTTAGATTAATTATCTGGTACCAATTAATGGCTAACATATATATACATTCCATGTAATATAGCAATATAGTCGTGTCATATTTGGAGAGGAGGCAGTGGTGGAGTTTACCATCCATTTCCATAGGGTCCCAAGGGTGTGGAGGCCCCCTTTAGGCCGTAGACTGTAACTACAATAGGGGGGTCCAAAGATATTTTTTTGAGTTGGGCGCCCGAAACAACAACCCCCCCTTGTGTGGAAGTACTGCCAGATGTTTTTTTTTTGCCCTTAAGGGAGCAGCATTCCAGACACCTTTTGCGGTTAAATTCTCATTTTGGAAGCGCCCATCTGCGGGTTGAGGGCGCATGGATCACCCTCAGAGCTCAGACTTGTGACATCAGCAGGCTGACACAGTGGGCCAGATGGAGACCTTATAGGGGCCCTGGGTGGGTTGCTTGTTCCTGGGGCCCCACTCAAAAAGTCACCCTGTAGACCCCCCCAGGCCTGCGCAGATGTTTCAAGAAGTAAACAAATAGCTAGTTAGTACAGTCAGATGATCGTAGCTAACTGGCTGGTTAGCAGAACATGCTGCTGCAGCATCACCTAAATGAGGAATCTGATTACTTCATATTTAGTAGAGTGTCTGCAGCCAGAAGGGGACCCTTTCTGCTTGCCGTATCACACTGACAGCCACGGTCCCCAATCAAGGCGGGAGAAGATGGACATGTGAGTTGATCCCTTTAACATAAAGTCAACCGCCCCTTTAAGTGTTTGGGTTTCGTATTTCTTTTTTTTTATGGCCAAAATTATTTTTACACAGTGTGGCAGCCCCTCTGTCTCGGTACGAAGGGCTGCAGGTAAGGGGTGGCATCCATCCCAGGGGGGTGGGGGGGAGGGTTCTAACCTGCGAATGAAATCAATACGGTGATTATTTTGGAGAGGCCCGACTCGTCACCTTGAGCTCTTCAATCTCAGTCCCAGCGAGATGGACTATGGATGCTTTTTCCACACTCAGTGGGACTACCTCACCAGTGCCCGTGTGCGCGCCTGTGTGCAACTGAAGTATTTCATCAGCCACACATTTAACTGCACACAGGAAATCCACTTTGTGGGTCATTAATGGGTAGGGAATACACGTTTACCATGGCACTCATATTTCCAACCTCATTAATTTACGTTTGCGCTACAGTGCCTTTTGTTGTTTTTTGATAAATCCATTCATGGTGCTTTGCTTAAATGTCCCTGAAGCGATATCTTTGGTTTACGAGTGTCGGCATGCAAGGATCGTGTGAGATATTAAGAGCCATAGAAAAATTATATGTTAACTCTAATACAAACAGTACGATCCTCAACTAGGCTGATGCCTCTTTATGTTCCCTGAACGTTAGTTATGGGGTATTAGTTATCGGTCCTTGAATAATCGTATTATGTTCATGCTCACACTTGTACCTGGGTATTCACTGTAAGCTCAGCTTAGCTGCACTTATGACTCCTTGGTATCATATATGCTTGCAGTCTCATACAGTATTTGTCTCGCGTGAACGTCACTTTGAACACTTGGACATCTGTTAGATACGTAAATGTGAAGGCAAATTTACTTATACTTCCAATGTCAGCTGAGCAGTATATTTTAGGTTTGTCTCCCAATACCTTTGTGCTTTTTTGATAAATCCATTCATAGTACTTTCCGTAAATGTCCCTGAAGCGATATCTTCTGTTCCGGATTGTCGCGAGCGGACGTGCATGGACCTGGCACGCACAAACACGACGACTCTATCGTACCCTGCGCTTGGAGCAGGTCGAGATTCGAACGACGCGCATCCACAAACCGCGACGCCGTACCTTGCCAGCATTCAGCGAGACGACAACAGCCGTTGCCAGGGCAACGGGAGTGGAAACAGATCACCGACAAGATGCGCTTCTGGAGACGGGATGCTCATCAAGACGATCAGGGATAAGCATCAAATTACAGTCAATTTGTTTTACTCTTGTTCCTTGCTGCGGAATATTACCTCTTCCTCCCACTTCCGGAAGCAATCTTCAGTGTCTGTACCCTTCAAGCCTCGCCCTCGAAGCAAAATCCCGCCATTATAAACACCAGCAAACTCCCACAACTCCTTTTCTCACATTTCAAAAACGCCAAGCCCCTTGAACTTGGCACTGTGGCGGGTTTCGTGAATCACAAAGCGTTCAACAGGTGCCGTCTTCTGCTTCTTTTCAGAATTCCCCCAGAGGGGGGGCGCTGGCGACAGTACGACAAAGCCTGAAATAGCAGGAGGCCCCTCTGCACCCACGACCTTCTTTTTGGCATGCTTTGATCAGACGGCGTTCCCGAAATCGGATGTTCGCATCGGCCAAAAGTGCTCCTTGGTATTATCGCACGTGCTTTGTTTCGAACGCCACTGATTTCATTTCGTTTGTGCTTCAGAACCTTCCCCGGTGTAGAAATGGCCCTGAGGTATTCCTCATTTTCCAATGAAGTTGTGTTTTTATGAATAAGAACCCACTGAAAGTAGGTGTAGACGGGCTGTGACAGTGACTGCATGAGCCGCCCCCCCACATCGCACGCAAACCCGAGTGAATCCTCCAACCCTTTGCCTTCTTTGGGGAAGAGCTTCCTGCTCAAAGACCAGCAGAAGACCACAGCAGATCTTTGGTCTTTTGCAGAATCCCATAAAATCCAGCCAGACCCCTCCTGGTACCCCCGTCGCCCCTCTGGCAGCACCGGAAAGATTTTCTGTCACCCTGCTGAATAACTATTAGCCGACTGACCCTGGTGCTTCTGGAGATCCTAATGGAGTCCAGAGACAAATCCTTGAGGTTTATTTATTTATTAACTGGCTTATTTCCCGTTAGATGCGGCACTAGCGCGCTACGCGAACCCGAGCACTCTGCCGAAAGAACATTAACACATTCCCAAGGTCCCTCGTCGCCCCCTCACACCGCCAAACATGGTAAATGCTTTAAAAACATTCCGACGAGCTTCCTAAAATCACCATAGCTCTCCGGAAGCAGGTGAGGTGGATCCATTAAACACCCCCCCCCCCCCCCCCTCCCCAACCAGAACTTATGAGACATACCAGTGTTTTAACCATGCTGTCTTCTTAAGAGGTTCTAACCACCCAAGCCATGCGGATTTTATGGCCCGCCCCCTTGTGGTGGGGACAGGAGACACTCCATATCTGAGTGCCCCCACTCCGTGCGAATGATCTGCTCCTGCTTAAGTTACGACAAGAAAGGGAGCAGCATTAAATCAGAATTATGAATTCGGACGTATGTTCAGGAAACCTGTGGTGATGTGATGCGGGGAAAGTAGCTCCATCCGAGCCGTCCCTGCGGCTGATTGGTGTGTGCAGTGGCCCATGGATCAGGGCCCTTGACGTTTCTTGAACCTGTAGCCCCCCCCCCCGCCAAGTTCAAAATGTATGTGATGTTGAGGCCCATACCACAAAAGCGAGCACTAAAGACCAGGGATATTTCTTTCTCTAGGGGTGGGGATTAAAACGTTTTTTTGCTCCAAGCGGGGAGGGGTGGGGGTTAGGTCCTTCTATTAAACATCGTGAAACTAAATTTCAAATACATGAGCATAAGTCTTCATATTTATTTCCTTGCAGGGGGAATCCCAGTAACATACACACAGACACACATGCAAATGCTTATTCGTACTATTCTCTGCATTTTAAAATAATATGCACCTAAACTATAAAATATCAGAGATCGTGCGCTGACCGAAAAAATATTAAATAAAAAAAATGTTGGGGGGGGTGCAGCTCTGTGAGTTGGGACTCAGAAGGTTGCCGGTTCAAATCCCTTGGTTGACATAGTGATCCCACCACTGGACCCTTGAGTGAGGCCCTTAACCCCAATTGCTCCAGCTACTGACTGACCCTACTGTCTCCTCCATGCCAGTTTCATGAGGTGGCCTCCTGAGATGCTTTTCCAGCCGTCCTGAAGGAGGTCCCACATATATGCTGAGCACAGACTGGCCGCTTTTCCTTCACTCTCTGCTCAAACTCTTGAAAAACCATTTCTACTGTGTTTAGGTCAGGTTTTGGTCAGGTCATGTTATGCAACGCTGTATCACTCTCCTTTGTAGGTGAGTACAGACTTTTGACTAGTACTGTTTCTCATGATAAATAGATTTCAAATACATCCGTTCATGAAATGTCTCTGTGGACCCCTAGGGGGCGCTGTGCGCGGGTTAAAGAGCCCAGGAGAAGGGCTTCAAGCTGCGGGCATCAGCTTGCCATAATTGCATGTCTGGAGCCTGTGTGAATAAATCCACTTGAAGGCAAGGAGGCTGTATGGAGACTTGACTGCATTTTGAACAAATAGCCCTGGAGGTTTGGAAAACCAGCACTCACCCTTAAACGACGCCCTCTCTGCCCTAATCCGTGTTGCGATGGCTGGGGGCCTGCACTCAGGATAAAAAGCGCCATTCCCAGGAGGGAAAGCGCTGTGGTATCAGATATACCGTCTTGAAAAAGTTACACCATCTGTTCCCAGCTTGTACAGATCTCAGTATCTATAGGAAATCTTCCTCTGATGTTTTCCGTATTCTGTATTACGGCCATTTTGGCACAGGTAAATTGCCTTTTTTCCCCACCGGTCTTCACAAATGAAGGAAAACGAGGAGGAGAGAGAAAATAAATGAGTAAATAAATGAACCCAAGAGACCGGAAAGCTCCGGCTGACAATCAGCCTGCCGCACTGCTGTGTGAGTGCTGAAACAATTATTTTTCTCTGCTCGTATAATGCGAATCTCTGCAGCACCGGCTAAAATGCATTTAGGTTAAATGCGTCTGTATTATTTGACTCAGTATTCACAGCAAAGTTTTTAAAGAAATGAGCATGAAGCTGTAGAGAAGCGACGGCCTTGAAAAAACTTGGAAAGTAAAGAATTAAATATCCTTTGAAACATGTGACCCTTCCAGAATCTTCTCCGAATAGGTCAGCTTGAAAATTTGGCAGTAAGCTACCAAGAACCTAGTCTACACCCTTACAGATGTTAGTAGGGATAGAAGTAAATATCCATTGAAACACTAGCATGAAGATGCCAACAACCAGTGCTTAATTTACGCAGAAGCTCAGCTCTGGGACCTCTGGCTCAGGGTTACAGCTCCTCTCAGGTACGCTCCCCCTCCTTAAATGCTACACCCAGTGTAATGAAACTTAAAATTAATTTGAGTTAAACTTTGGAATAAATGCAAATTTAACTAAAGAGGTGTACGACATTGGCTGTGTTGTGCGATTTTTTCATCCACTTAAATTAGTGTGTTTCGCTTGTCTGACTTTAGATTTAAAAAGAAAATAATGCGCCAGGCGGACTTTTTTTGGCAATGAAATAGATGAGTTTACACAACAAGGGTAGCTACAGCAAAATAATTAAAAACAATTACATGCAGTAATATTTTAGCAGCAAAGCCATTGGAAGCTAAGTAGAGGAGAAATGAAGCAGAAAAGCTAAGAGAAGAACAAGCAGGAACATGGAGGAGAGGAGCAGCGTTTGTGGATGCTAATGCTAATGAGATGGATGGCAAAAAAGCAAGAACAGTGCAGCGCATATGAAAAGTATGGAAAGACTAACAGATGTCGACAGAAAACATTGCATTGTTACATGTTTAAGCAATTAATAGCGCATTATCATTTTTAAAGATTGATTTGTGTGTATATGACGTCATTGTGACCTTTATCAGCTCTGCCACCTCAGAGCTTACAAATTGAGCACTGCTAACATCTTCCGGAATGTTCTCAGACCTGGTCACCATTCAAGTACAAACTGGGCGGCTTCAAGCCATCAAAAAAGCTGATAGGAATTCTTGAAAGATGTGCAGATGTCAATGTCTGAGATATTTAGTTGCTTGACAAAGCCCACCCTGATGAAAGAGGCTGTGTGATCCAGGCCTTTTTTGACCGGAAATCAATTTTTGAACACATTCACGAGAGCTCATTGCCTGGGCAACACCAGCCATGACTGGCAGAGTAGCTTTATCGGGAAGTCCGGTGTGATGCTTGTCAAGATGATGGGAGGAAAATGGCAACATTTTTGAGGAAAACCACACTTTAGCTTGCAAAATTATGATCCAGAGAATGAGCAATGGGATGACGATGGAGAGTCTTACAAAGAATTAAGTTGATGTCCAATGAACATACTGCAATAGTGAATCATGGCTGATCAGAATCTTGAAGATCATGGGTCCCGTTTCTCAGCATGTTTCTCCAGATGTTCCTTGACTCGCCATGGCTTTAGCTGCTATTGAAAAGCTCACACCCAGTCATTGGTGTCGTTACTTCACCACAAGTCGGTCTCAGTTAAAGGGGTGCGGTTGACCCGTCATTCACTGCAAGCAAAACAATGAACACAACCACTCTTCTCCATCAATTGCTAGGAGGTCAACTGGAGGATCAGTTCAGACCGTAAGCAAGTCAAAAAAATAAAACAAAAAAACAACCCCCCCTCCATAATGGCGCTATGGGCCTCTTCATGGTGGAACTATCCCCAGACTTCTATCACGAGATGAATTTTCAAGAGCAGAGACGCATGTTTAATGGATGAAGGCGGCTCGGTGAGTGACCTCAACTGTACGGAGAAGATACTCGATCATTCTCCTCATGACCTCCGGACCCCAGGCATCCCGGCCTGTGTGCTGCCAGTGTGCAGTTTTCATGAAGAACGATGAGCAGAATCCATCAGCTCGACATTCAATGCCTCAGCATTCAAAGACGTCTTGGACTATTAACATTTCTCCTGTGTCTGTTTTGTTTGCTGCTCAGCAGTTGTGTAGTGTAAGCCCTTGCTTTTTAAACTAATAAATGTCATTATTATACACAACACAACAATGATTCCATTTTTGATTCAGTCCCAGAACAACCGTATTTTTCATCATTTCTGAGAGATGGGATCGACAGCATGAAACATGAAGCATGGTGGACGTCAATCAAAGATGAAGGACAGAGAAGCGGGGAAGAAATATCCGGAAAAAAGGAACTGAAGGAAGTGCATCCAGTGAGCGGGATAATTTGCAGGAAGTGGCCTGCTAGCCTGAGTAGGCCTGCTAGCTCGCTATGAACACGCAGGCTGACTGGATGCAGAGACCATCTCAGACGGGTCGGGGAGCGGGGCCGGAAGGGTCTGAGGAAGGTGACGCTCGACTGAGCGAGCGGCACCTCCTGCCCTGCCGCTGACTAATGGAGCGCCGACTGAAAGCCCTGTCATGTTTTCCCCAACAACACAGCCTACCTCAGTAGGACACAGTGTCTGCTTTTGTGTCAAGCAAGCTGGCCTGTTGGCCCCCAGCTGAAGGCAAGGACATCCAATTCTTACCGCACACTCATTTTCTCTGGCCTGTCGACTCAGAAAACTACAGGGTGGACCTTTGTACCACCAACGAGTCAGGCCTGTTTGAATTCAAGATTCTAGATCTTAAAATGAGAATACATTTTAATGCTGGGTCTGTCAGTTACAAAAGAGTAAATATACGTTGTAAAACATAATGGAGAGTGCAAAACAATACAGGCAATGCAAAGAATACAGTGTAAAAAAAAAACATGCAAAACAATACAGGCAATGCAAAGAATACAGTGTAAAAAAAAAACATGCAAAACAATACAGGCAATGCAAAGAATACAGCGTAAAAAAACATGCAAAACAATACAGGCAATGCAAAGAATACAGTGTAAAACCATGCAAAAGAATACAGACAATGCAAAAGAATACAGACAATGCAAAACAAACTGGACAGTGCAAAAGAATACAGGCGATGCAAAAGAATACAGTGCAAAACAATACAGACAATGCAAAAAATACAGTGTAAAACAAAAGCATGCAAAACAATACAGGAAGTGTAAAAAACAGTGTAAAAGAAAATAGGCAGTGCAAAACTGGACAATATGTGGTCAGTGGCTCTTAAAATGCAGCTGGAGATAAGTATAATTTAGCATGATCCTTGTTTTTTGTCCTTAATAAGCAGAAACGACTTTTCAACTCGCACAACAGTGTTTGAAGTGGCCCTGTGGCTTTGGTTAGTATTCGTATCCTACAGTCTGCCCCTTTGCCACCTCACCTTGTTTTCAGAACTTTCAGCCGGGTAATTAAACGGCCTGCAGGAAAAGGTCACACTCTTGGCAGCTGTCGTTTGCTTGTGAGAAAGCAGAAACGTGCAATTATAAAACAAAGGGTTGTGATAACAGCTTTTGTGAAGGTTCTAGGTGTTTCTCATGTATGCTGTCTTATATAGATATATTACACACAGCATTAAAAATCCCAGAAAAAGGGCTTAAGGATTAAAAATTTATGTTAGCAAAAGGCATCAGTTGAGGGAAACCATCAAAATATGGTGTTTAGCTGCATGAAAATTCCCATGTCAGGGAAAACTCACTGCTGAATGACAGGAATGATTCCCACTTCTACAGCACAAGGACAAGCCACTCAGGAAAACACGCGTCAAGTACACAAATTCCCAGGAGGGGATTCGGTCTCGGCTGTGACGTTTGGAAAAAACTAACTGCTGACCGGTATAATTCAAAACAAAGAAAAGCCCGACTCACGCAAAGGGCAACAGTGGTTGAAATGGACTTCAGTGCCGTCCTTCATTTAACTCTGCATCCTGAGCAAAAGCTACATAACACACAGGACGCGTTAATGGGTAACGCACACGAATCGCTCAAACAAGATGGCCTGAATTGCCTCCGTTTTCATTCTTATAGTGGTTTGATTAAATCGAGGGCTTTCTCTCCCTGCCCCTGAATGGCTTTTACGATTAGATTTTTATATCATGTATTATCCATTACGTTACACTCCGTTTAATAACATTCATATATTCCGTTCATGGAGACGGAGAGCCGTCTCACGGAGATGCTGGTGTCCCTGAAGCACTGAGTTTTGTTTGTGTTGCGAGGCGGACGCTCTTTAAATATTAGATGTCTTTTTTGCTTAATATTTATTTGCGTGACTCTGTTGTGCTTCTGAGGCTGAGAACCGCCCTATCGAGGGAAATGACCGGGGATGAGTGAGTGGTAATGAATATCAATGGCGCTCACTCGGAGTGTGTGTGTGTGTGTGTGTGTGTGTGTGAGAGGGAGAGAGAGAGAGAGAGAGAGAGAGAGAGAGAGGAGTGGTGTCTAAATGGATGAAGTGCACGAACGGCCATTGAAAGCGGAAGTTCTCTCCAGTGGGCTTTTCCCAAAAGGA
>JAODKF010000089.1:22222486-22236360 GCA_026779585.1 Mormyrus proboscirostris
AATGGGGTGGATAGGAATTTCTGTCCCATCCTTTTGTGGATGGCCATCACTGTCAGTTTTTGAAAGATCAGATTTGCAAGTAAAATTTAAAAAGGGGCCTTTTTTAACTGCTAGCGAGATAGCAGGGGTGAATAGATTTCTGAAAATGCAAATTGTCCAATGAACCGAAAGGTATCGCTGATATCCAGATCCAAAAATCATCATCAAGCATCAGTGTTTCATTTTGATGTTTATTATGCTGAAAAAAAGTTGATTCCATGACTCCCACACAAACGTTTAATTAACACGTTTGTTGCATGATGCCAAACACCAAATGTTTGCCTTCATCCCTGAATGATGCCTATTCAGGTCACACGTGATTTGCTGAAGGCATCATGTGACCGGACACAATTCTAATTGCTATCGAGAAACAGACTTGGTGACATGTCTTACAGATTTCAGTCCTAAGCCTAATTTATTAATTCATTCTCTATCAGAGATTGCAATTTTTAATAGGCTGTGAATTGCAGTGATCCCCATCGGGTTGTTATAACTCTTCTTATTATGGCACGAGATTAGGATTTTTAATACCGCTGTGATTTCCAGCAGGTTCCTGTGCCTGCTGATCTGAGGACACATTAGCCTGCATCTTCATTTTACTTCATTAAATTCATGCATGGCCAAGTAAGCAGCCCCAGCCTGCGTGTGTGGTGTTTGCATGTTCACTCCCGACTGTGTGGGTCACCATTAGGTACCCTGGACATGTGCTAAGGCAAATCTTCATGCCTAGATTGCCCAAAGAGTATGATTGTGATGGACTGACATCCTGTCCAGGGTGAACCCCAGCTTTGCATCCCATGCTAGCTGGGTTAGACCCCATCGTTTGGCTTTAATGCACTTGGGTGCGGAAGTGCTGGGTTCAAAACCAGCCTCAGATAAGTAAACGAGGAGTGGGGGCTGTCTCTGTTGCCTTTTCTTACAAGGGCAGTGTGAGGCGTTGAGAGTTAGGATGCTGCGTCTGTGGTCTGGTGGCTGTTGGTTCATATCCCAGGATCAGCAGAGTGAGTGATTTCATGATTAAGGCCCTTAACAATTGTGGTTGTCTGACTCTGCTGTCTCAAAAATGCATGTCGCTTTGGATAAAAGCCTCTACTGGATGGATAAACATAGATCTCCTACCCACAACCCTCACCAGGATAAGCAATTATTGGATGGATGGGTAAATACCCCCATATTACAGACCCACCTGTAGATGAATTGTAATACAGCCATAGTTGTGGCCTTTCCGTCATGCTACAGGCCACAGCCCAGCCATCTGCTGGGTACAATTACAGATGAGGATTCACAGAGGTTAAGGACAGGGCCTTTAGTGTGAGGGGAGTTTTCAAGGTGGTCAATGTATAACCCAGCTCACGCCTGCTTGGGTCTCAGGTGGGACCTTAAAACCCTGCCCTCAAGCAAGAGAATGAGCCTGAACTGCATCAGTAGCACATCCAGGTGGATAGTTGGGAAGGAATTTGAGGTCACTCTTGGACAAGTTTTCAGGGTGTGTGTCATTACCATTGACCCACCATCAGCACAAGCATCATCATTAGTTTGAAAACTCATATGGGGACTGTAGACGCTTAGAGCATTTATGTCGAGCTCCTTAAGGTGTCATGAGATAAGTATTTTTAGTCAGCTTTTAGCAGTACTCACCATTGAGGTGCATTATTACATCGCCCCCTGGTGGTGCCACCAGGAATATCAGGCATGGTTCCAATGACTGCAGGACTGGCACTGAACAAGGGCACAGGAGACGTAGTGATGGTGCCCCAGTTTTGTTCCAGCCTTATCTGCATGAAAGGCATCCGGGTAAATGTCAGCCAACTGAATGGCGACTGCCACTTGTTGTTCCACAGCCCACAGATTTGAATAAAAATGAGTAGCTATTAGTTCAGCCATCGTAAAGCAACAAGCAGTGGGGTGTAGGGTGTTGAGGAGAGATTGTGCTGTATTTCATTAGCAAAAGTGAATATAAAATCACCTTGATAGGCTATTCGTCTCTGGGGTGTGGCCATGTGGGCGTGGCTTATGAGCCGCCCAATACGCCCCGTCACGGAGCCCGCTATACTTGTGTTCGGGGAGGTTAATGTGTCACGTTCAGCAGAAACTCAGAGGAGCTCAGAGACATACGGAGCGGGTGAGAAGATCAGAGGAGGAGCAAGCCTACAGACATCTTTATTCAGCACCTCCCCAAGAGAAAATCATTTTTTATCCCGTGTGAAGAAGCCCGAACAAGCAGGCCTGTGTAAGCAATATACGAGAGGGAAATGTCTTCCTGTGTGGGGTCGACTTCATTTAGGCTTTTTCATAAATCGAGGACTGAAGCTTTGGTGAATGGAAACAAAAGCATCTGTTATTGAGTTATTGGTGAATATAACTTCTTCCTGATGGCTAATCATTTATGGGACCTGGCTGGATCTGTCATCGACTGTCTGTGCCTGACTGGCATGTCACTACCTATTTGGCATGCTATGAATGTAAAAATGTGGTAAGGATCAGAGTGGTTATAAAGTCATCAGCAGGCTAATTTCTTCTAAGTAGTAGTTATACTTAAATACTCAAAAGCTATTTCATATAAATGACCATAATTTATGCTGCACTGTATGATTGAGTAAAATGTTAATTTTCATCATTAGCTTTGATGGGCAAAAAAGAAAGGATTTTGTCCTTTGAGGTGAACTTACATCTTTTGAGTATTTGTTCTCTAACTGACAATAAGTCAGGTTTTTAGTACTTACTAGGGGTGTAACGAGATCTTGTGATATTATATGATGAGATTTCTCATCGGAGTGAAAAGCGGTCTGGCAAAGGCACTGCAAATCAGCCGCTATAAGCATGTCGGCGTCTGACGAAATTACCATAGCAGATGCCCCAGATACTTTTAAATCTTGTGTGTGGCAGCATTTTGGGTACCTGGCAGAAAGTATAAACGGCGAAAGGGTGACAGACAAAACACGAACCACCTGTAAGCATCGTTGGAAAATAAGGCCGTACACAGCGGCTAATGCTACTACTATGCAAAGCCATTTGCAGCACCATCATAGCTCTATTTAAATTCACTGCACCGGTGAAGAAAACATTAAACAAAAAAGTTTTATGTTTGTTATTTATATTGTTTTATTTATATTCTATTTTATGTTCAGTTGAGAAGTCAAATAGGAGAGAAGCCTGTCATTTGAGTTTGTGGTGAAATATTTTATGGTGCCAGATATTTGTTCTGTTCTGATGATGGTGATTATTTAACACATTTCACCATACATTTGCATTACTTAGCATGTCTTTCAAATTAATCAAATAAAAGGCTGCTTTCCAGTAATACATTTCCTCTTTGAAGTTTTTCTTAAAATATTGTTAAAATATAGATCTCGTCTTGTTCTCGTGGACCCAATATGGTGTCTTATCTCATTTCGTGGACTGAGTATATCGTTACACCCGTAGTACTTACTCTCAGTTGATTGTCTAGTTTTGCCGTCTCACACATAATGTTAACAACAGTAGTGTTTCAGTGGTGTTCTGGTCAGTGGCAGAGCTCTTCACTACCTCCTTCAAACCATTGACCACTTTACCTCCAGGAGGAGCAGGAAACCGTCGCAGAAGCCAAATCTGGGCCAGCTCACTCCTCCATGTAGAGATCAAAGTCTGTCTAGGCCTGGATGAACGAGCAGATGCAGCTTCAAACTGTCCATGCCCATTGGGGTCAGTAGATTAAAAGGCGAATTTGTCCAGATTTGCAGAGACACCGAAAACATGTCAGTGTCTGGACATACAACATGTATACAAACGAGTACATCTGTCGCTCAGGAACTGGGCTGCTCTAAGTGACTGAAATTACAGTGCAGCGAGGACAGCAACATCAGCGGAATATAACTGGATCTCTCACCAAAGCACTTACAGACCTTTACATGGTTTACTAGGTCAATTTAACTAGCTTCCCTCAGATCTCTGGGCTTATTGCATTAAGGATTAAACACTTAATACAGACTAATAAGACGAAGGTATAGTCAGCAGTTGACTCAGTCTTCTTGGGCAATTTTTAAAATTAATTTCAGTCGCACTCTAATCTATTTGCATTTATCCATCTCTTTTCCATAACCGCTTGTTCGGTGCGGGGATTGTGGAGTATTTATGCGTATGATGTGTCATGTTTACGAACACGATTATGAAACAAAGCACGTGGAAGATGTAAACATTGCATTGTATTTATTTGTTGCGGGAACCTGGCGGTTTTGGGCACATCCATGTGCTGTTCTGATAAATATCTACAGTATACTGTGTGCACCACATCGTATCACATTGTGGTGTGATACAGCACTCGCGTCGGAGACCGCTCTGATTGTCCAGTGGTGTGTAGCTCACTTGGTTAGGATGTTATACGGTTTGATTTTCTAGCCAGTACTGTACGCATCATGAGGGTTGATCACATTGCACAGGTAACTGTGAAACCTGTACAAGCTGGGGTGCATGCCTGTTCCTGCTTCTCCTTAAGGCAGCACAGAGCCAGGAGATCGCCCGTCGGAACTGTTTAAAGTGGATTTCCTAATTAAACACATCAGCCCCTGATTGAACTGTGGAACGGCGTTCAGCGTAAAGTGTGATGTGTCAGTGGAAACCACAACTCGTCACGACAGCTACTGTCCGGAAGCGGCAGCTCTGCGCGAGATTCTGGCTGGCCCGTGCCTTCTAGAATGATTTATCGCACCATCTCTCCTCTTTTCACTTTTTCGGTGCGACGGTTTGAAATATCGCAATGCTGAGGTCTGCTGTTGGCAGCGCCTCAAAAAACAAGCTGTTGGAAGAGCCTGCCATAAATCACCACCGATGCAAAGTTCAGCCTATATATCATCCGGCTCTAGGTACTGCTAAGAAGCATAAAATAACCGGTGATGTGTACTGTGCCAGCACGACCGCACCAACAGAAGGTGGACGGAGTGAAAAATGACCGTCTTTGTTATTTCTCGTGCTAGTGAAAGACGGGAGACGTGGTGTTTCCAGCCGTTTTTGCTTAAATATGAAGAGGAGAGAGTTATTAAGATGTAAGCCATCCCCGGTGCCGTCGGAGGACGATCAGATACCACGTTTATTCTTTCCAGTGGCAGTTAGCGGTGGTGTCGTCTGAATAACAAACAACTGGATGACAATGACATGATAAAAGGGACAAATGCTTGCAGTCGTGTGAGGACGAGGCCGCTGTCAGGAGGGGATGCGAGCTACACGACGCTTACAATTTACTTATGCTCTGATCCACCCCCCCAGAATGGGGAGAAATTACATACAGCTGCACTTATACACCGATAAGCCGTAACATTAAAACCAGTGAAAGGTAAAGTGAATAACAGTGATTACCCTGTGACAATGGCACCTGTCAACGGTTCCATTATATATTAGGCAAGTGAACAGTCAGGATTTGCTGACATATTGGTTCCAGGTACTACAGGACCCCTTCGGGGATCTCGTGGAGCCCATGCTACGGGTCAGAGCCGTTTTGGGGACCTACGTAATATTCAGCACGGGGTTTTAATGTTATGGCTGACTGGTGTTTATTTTGGAGGACCTTCCTCGATGTTTTGGGGGCAGTGTGCCACTCAGCAGATTAAGATATAGTCAGCAGGTCACTGGTTCAGTGTCACCTGGGTTTGCGTAGTGACATCACCGTCGGGCCCCTGATCAAGGCCCCTAACCCCCGATAGTTCCAGGGACTGTCTTACCCTGCTTTCTCAAAATTGTATGTCACTTTGGATAAAAGAGTCTGGTAAATAAATAAATATAATTGCCCCTCAGGAATGACCCAAAATGAAAAAAACTGCCACGCGAAAACGGCAAACCTAAAATAAACGTGGAAGTGTAGGCGTTCATTCTTGTGGGCTGCTGTCTGTGATCTCATCCTGTGATGTCTGTAACCTGCGCCGTCGTCTCGTCTGGGGCGAGGGAAAAAAAAAGTCCTGCTCTCGAGAGCGATCTCCCTTAGGCTCCCAGTCAGCACGGCACCACCAGTAAGCTAAAATGTGCCACTGCGCTGCTTCTCCACAGTAACGGTTTGTGGCATCGCAGGGGTCTTTATTCACCAGGCGGCTCCCTGGTTACCCGAGTGCTGCCCGGCCTGTCTTCACTGTTATGAAACGTAAAAAAAAAAAAAAAAAATAGTCAATTTCAGGCGTATCGATTGAGCCTTTCGGCGTCCTTAAGCTTCCGAGGCATAGCTCTGCACCGGCGCTCATTAGCGTGTCTCCTTGCTGATTAGCCGTGTTTTTTGATAGACGACAGATTACACGCTGTTTGCAAACAGTCCGCAATTGACACAAGGCTTTCTCTTTTTTTCCCATTTATTTTGTTCGCGTTCATTCCTATATGAGAAATTCACATCTTTTTTTTTTTTGTCACGAACACAGTCATAAGTAACAGTGTTTAATGTATCAATGTCACCAATATGTTTCCGTTATGTAATTTATGGAGGATTGATTATATCTCCATATGGGATTATATAATTGTATAATTTAATTATAAGTAAATACAGTTATGTGCAGCCTGTGATTGCAGGTTGAATCTAATGAGGATGTTCCTCTTGGCATTGTAATGCCCTTCTAATCATTTTTTGTTGGGGGGGGGGGGGGAAGGGGCACCCTTGACCCCCAATTCCAGTTACACTCAACTGGATGTGTTTGGTACAGTACGGAAAATAAGATATTCTTGCCCAAATTGTCTTACGCTGCTTGCAGCTGGATTTTATTGAATCCCTGTTCTTACCCGAATCCAGTATGTGGAACTATAGCAAGTCTACCCATAGGTAACCCACACAAAAGGAGGGGGAACATCTACATCGTTCACATACACAGAGCTAAGCCGGAACTCACACCAACACCCTCTCACCGGCACTGTGATTCTGTACGGGCCGGGGGTCCCCGGGGACTGGGTTGGTAAACACTGCTGTAAGGCGAAACTGTGTATGCTGAGACTATACCGTGGATGTGCCCGTTGAATTGAAATCTTTGTGCAGTTTTCTGGGCATAATTACCGAGATGGTATTTTCAAAGTGTGTCCTTTGCCATGTTACGCCGATCGATGCATCACGTGGCTGAAATGAGAATGTGAGCATAGGGGCCGGATGGAGCTGGGATCTATTCTTTTTAATTTACTTTGGCTTCTCCCCGCCGTGGCTCAGGTCAGAGTGCCGCCATATCCGTCGCGACAGAAAGACCTGGTTTTTGAAGGGGAGCGTGATTAGCATGATGACGTGTGACGGGAGCGATCTATGGGGTGACACAGACTCCATGACGCCTCTCGGTGACGCCATCGACACAAACGGTTCAGTAGCGGAGTGCAGAGGGGTGCCGGCGGACTTACGCGACTGAAGCCGGGAGCGACTGATAATCCACAAAACGCAAGAGAGGCATTTGTATTGCAAATCCGGCGAAGAAGGAACGTCAGGGGGATGCATTTGGAGCCCGGGGGTCCCTGTGGAACATAGGTGGTTCTAAGCCGTATTTTTGGGGGCATCTACATTCAGCCCCCATGAAAAATAAACATTCTAAAACCAATGAGCGATGTGTCCCATATTACCATACGCATTTCATAGTCCCCAAGTCCCCATTTAGGAACATTTTACCATGGGTAACACCTTACCCCCGCACTGCAAATTTCATCATACCCCCATTAAAGACCGCTCTCTTTGGGCTTGGGTCTGCGGTTGCCCCTGGTGGACATAAAGAACGATCATGTGGCTTATTTACGAGGTGGCTTGGCGCATAATTAACATTATTTATACGGAGAGGAGACGTTTAAGAATCTAACTGCCGAGGCAATCTCTCGCTCATTGCCCGGATTAGCTTCCTGTTTTTCATGAATAAATTTAACAGGAATAAGCTACCTGCCCCGATAATTATCGCTTACTGACATAACAGTAATCTATGGTGAGGTTACATAATAAGGTAATACATCAGAACATGGTGCAGGGAAGTATTTCATTATTTAAATGGAATTTTTTATTACAAAAAGTGGAAAGAGCTTCACATAGAAAAGCCCCAAGTGTAACTAATGAGTGGTTTGTTCAACTGCTCAACACCGTTATCTTGTACTACCTACATAGTTACAATAACATCACAAGAGCGTGATTTCCCTTGGCAGCTGCTCCTCAACCCTGCAACCTTTGACGTTTGGCCCCTAGCATCTACCATCTGTTAAATATAATGCCTTGACGTCAGTCACAATCAGTGGTGACGGCTAATTTGAGAACTGGCAGTATGATGATAAAAGAAAATGGACCTAATTTAATTAAAAATGGAGATATTATAAGACAATAGAATGCTTTGCCATCTACTATGCTGGCTTTAAAAATTTAATCTTCTAGCGATTTAAGCCGGTTGCTCCAATGACCTCTGTACCTCAGTTCTGCATTCTGTTTGTAAAGTAACCCTGAATGTTTATGACAGTGTTTTAGTGGGAATGAGTTATTCGGACAGACAGGCCATTGATTACATGATGAGATTAACTGTGATGCCCATCACAAGACTTCCTCGCATTATTGCTAACGCACCTTGACTTAGAGGTGGAAATGAGACAGTTTGGAGAGCCTCTTAATATTCTCCTCACGTAGTCCGGCCAACATTTTTATGGATGGTCGATTGAGTTAAGCATGAAAAGCGGAGCGCGTGTGTTTTGTTTTATTTACTTTTTTTTGGCTTATTTTCAGAAAGTTGGATCACTAATAAAAATGGTAAGTGGTAAATTGACATTTTGGGGAAATTGGTTTTGGAAAAATGACAATGGGCTTAATCTCCTCACAGCAACTGTAAGAGTGTGGCTGGTGGTGTCGCAGTTCGCTGTAAAACTGTAACTGGAAAGCACCGGAAATGTAAATGGGTGGGAACGTTGCATGCTATGAGAAGTACACCACTGCAGCCACCCTATTCAAGCCCCTTCGATCTCAGGCCCACCACACTCAGGCCCTGCCGCTCTCAGACTCCTTCCGGTTCACGTGTGCACGGAACAATTTAACCCTCTCAAGTCTTGCCACTTTTAGGACCCCCACTGCACAAAAGAGAGTAAAATTAAAGAATAAAATGATCATCATTTTCTTCAGTGCTATTTTAATCCTGATGTAAATTCATGTATTTCATATATCCAGAATGAATAATGCGGTAGATGTTTCCAAATCATTATACCATCGGTAATGCTCCTTAATATCCAGAATGCTTCAGATTTTGAAAATGATCAATAAATATCTAGGCAGGACTTTGACAAGTTATCATATACAACTGCAATCAATAAAAATGGTATTTGTGTTTTTTTAGGTGAATTTTTATGCATAAAAATGAAGACATTAAACGTTCAGATATATAACAGATTGATATTCATGAAACATAGATCGTACATGTCATGGTTGCGCGGCGCCGGGAGCGCAGACAAGAGCGCAGAGAGCCAGGAGTCGGGGCAAACATGGGTTTTAATGGGAGCAAGAACACAGGCTGACAACACTATGACACTACGCGACATTATACACAATACACAACACTATACAATGACCGGACTGGGGAAACATACTGAAACGCGGACTTAAATACACAAAGCTAATCAGGACAACTCAAAACAGCTGATGAACATGAGGATTCCACACGGGGTTGATGAGGGGCGTGGCACACGAGAGGAGCGGATGCTCAGGCCATGACAGAACCCCCCCCCCAAAGGGGGAGCAACGCGACGAGGACCAAGGACATGGGACCTGGAAAACAAAGCAAAACACGTCAACGAGGCACAGGGAACAAGACAGACATGCAGAGCAGACACAGCGACAGCAATTCCGACAGCCACCAAAAAACCACAGGAAAAGCAAACAGGCACAGGGGCAATACCGGAGACACAGGGGGAACACCAATGGGAGGAAAGAAGGGGCCAGGAGTGAACAAAGGAGAAACAGGAGGATGAGGAGCAGACACAGGAGGCACAAAGGGACCGAAAGGCACCGAGGGACCAGGGGCGAACACAAGGGGCACAAAGGCAGGGGGCATGGAGGCAAAGAGCGGGGGGAAACAGGGAGCCGGCAGGAACCCTGGCAGGCAAGAGGCAGAAGAGGCAGGGGCAGCAGGCGACCGCAAGGCCGAAGCCGGAGGGACCCTCGGCAAGCACGAGGAGGCCGCAGGAGGGACCGAGGACGGGGCCGAGGAGGAAGGCGGAGGGACCAACGGAGGGGAGGAGGGAGCAGGAGGCGGAGGCGACCGATGAGTTGGAGCCGGGGGACCCGCAGTCGACCGACGAGGTGTCTGAGGCGGGACCGGAGGTGACCAACAAGGCGCCGGAGGCGGGACCGGAGGCAGCCGACGAGCCGAAGCCAGGGGGACCGTAGGCAACTGCCGAACAGGAGCCAGAGAACCCACAGGCGACCACCGAGCAGCAGCCAGGGGAACCGCAGGTGAGCCAAGGGGGAGGCATCCCTGGAAAGGGGCGTGCTGCCAATCCGAGCAGTGAAGCAGCGGGCAGATTGTCCGGGCAGGCGATCGCAGGCGCGAACACTGCTGGATTCAGAGTCGGGAGGGATTCCTCCCGACACATAGCAGGGCAGACAAAGGAAAATGAGACTACCCTGAGGGAGACTTCCTGCATCTCCACCTGTCTCCGGCACTTCTGCTTCTTTCACCATTTCCCGGCGGTGGGTGCCGGCATGTGGGGCGCTTCAGGTAACTCCGACAGCGGACCGAAGGGTAAGCTGCAGCTGAGGGCTACCTTCCGCATGTTGGCTTCGGCCACCCCGCTTCTTAGCTGCCGTATGTTGTCGCGCACCTCCCCTAAAATGTCCCTACACCAGTAGGGGATCCTCCTTCACCTTGGGCTGGGCAAGCCAATAATTTACCTCCTCAGTGAAGTCAACATATTCCGTCTTGCTGCTGGGAGGCGTCTTCTTTCGGAGTCCGGTCATTGTCATGGTTGCGCGGCGCCGGGAGCGCAGACAAGGGGGCAGAGAGCCAGGAGTCGAGGAAAACACGGGTTTTAATGGGAGCAAGCACAAGGGGAAGGCAAGAACACAGGTTGACAACACTATGACACTACACGACACTACACTACACGATGCTACGTGACACTATACACAATACACAATACACAATACTATACAATGACCGGACTGGGGAAACATACTGAAACGCGGACTTAAATACATGAAGCTAATCAAGACAACTCAAAACAGCTGATGAACACGGGGATTCCACAAGGGTTTGATGAGGGGGCGTGGCACACGAGCGGAGAGGACGATCGGGGCGTGACAGTACACAAGTATATGTGTAAAACTTCACTTTGAAAACTCATGAAACGGATAAAGAACATGTTTCCTAGTTTTCCACTCATGTGTCAAACTAACCAGAAGGGGCCCGAGAAGGGCGGCTGCCGTCGTGTGTTGCGTGCTACAGCGAATAAGCCGACAGGATTGCAGTAAGTAAAATTTTGTGAAGCTGTCTGTTCTGTTACAGTTTGATAGACTCCTGAGAATGTTAGCAGTGCCGAATGAATTAGCTCTGTTTTTTTACTCCGTGTGAATATCTTTTCTTTCAAAAAACAAATCAGGGGTTTGCTAAGGGGTCTGCTCTTGGGACTACAGTTGGTGCTCGCAGCCTGATAGCCTTGTCAACCACATATGCGGCCTCATCCAATTTGTCAGTCGTAGCTTCTTAACACATACCTCATATAGTCGAGATGCACCACGCACTCCACGCCATTTAAAATTAAATATGAAAACATAAACTCCCTTCGTCCTAGTTATTATCCACATACAGTTATGTCTTGTTTAAGTAACTGGCCAGCTTTCTTCATTATTGCTTTAAATATGTATTTACTGAATATTTTATAGTGCTTTTAGTGAATTTACTCCAAGCCCTGTACTATTGACCTTAATTAAATGTTTGCTCCAATTTTAGCTGCACATTTACAGCAGGCAGTGTCAAGCATATCAGAGACATGGAGTAAAATACAATTTTATTTTGTGTACGAATGCTATGTACGCTTTAGTTTCATAAACAAAAAAACCTATTTATGCAGCAAACAGTTTTACCCCTTTGACACTGTTGGGTGTGATACAGATGCAGTCAATCAACAGTGGCATTATGGGTAATGGTGATGCACTGGCTCATTGGCCACACACCTCTGTCTATAAAGGGTGGAATTATGGGTAACAGCGATGCACTGGCTCATCAGCCACACACACACACACCCTTGTCTATAATGGGTGGCATTATAGACTGGCTTGACCTGCTGGGAGGGTAGAACAAGCATTCGGACCTCTTCAGTTCACCTTGGTGATGCACACACCCGTCTATAGACTTTAGAGATTCTAAATTCTATTGTTGACACACCACAATGAAATGTGCTCTCTGCATTCAACCCATTTGTTACAATGCAACATAGCAGGCTGTAGCTCATTCAGCACCCAGGGAGCAGTGCTTGGGGGCGGTACCTTGCTCAGGGTACCTCAGTGGTGCCTTGCTGGTCAAGGATTCAAACCTGCAGTTTAGCGATTACAAGCGCACTTCCCTAACCATTAAGCCACCACTGCAACAACCTATAAATTGTGGCATTATGGGTAATGGTGATGCACTCACATACCTCTCTATAAAGGGCGGCATTATGGGTAACGGTGATGCACTCACATACCTGTCCATAAAGGATGGCATTATGGGTAACGGTGATGCACTAGCTCATTAGCCACATTAGCTCATTAGGTTACTGGTTCAGGAACTTTCTGGCTTCCCTACAGCCCAGTGATGATCACAGCCCAACAGAGTTTTACTAAGTGTGAGTGGTTCGCCCCCTTAAGGATGTTGCTCGCATCGTCACGGGTAGCTTGACAGTTACAGCAGGTTTCCTAATCATGTGACCCCCGTCTCTGCTTTTCCATTGGTCATCACCTGCTCTCACCTAAATGTTGACTGACTGTTACTCGGGGTCTGAGACTTTGCCCTTTGAAAGACGGTGAGGGGCCGTCATGGTGACTTAACCACGTGACCTGCTGGGAGGGTAGAACAAGCGTTCGGACCTCTTCAAATCACCTTGGTGGTGCAATCCAATCTAGTGGGCTCAAAGGGCATCAGAACGCAGCGGGCCCCGATCAAGCTGAAGATGTCGGTAAGGCTCAGCGATATCAGCTGAGCGGGCCGGGTGAGTCTGAGGCATGATCGCAAAGAGAAGAGTGTCTCCTGGGGGAATGGTGGGTGGGAATGCCCGTTTTACTACTTTAAAGTTTAAATTTAGATTTCGGGTCCCTTAAAGGGACCCTGGCCTTGTTCTTAAGGGGGTGGGGGAGGAGGCCGTCTGCTTTAATTTTGTTGTATTATAATTAGTACGAAACACGTCTGGGGTATTTTCGTTTCATCTACGTCCCCTGAGGGTTACCCTTGCTGCTACACAGTGGTCTCTCTGTCTTGCTCCGATTCGGTGCCAGACTGCATCTGCCGATCCCCAGCTCAACTCAGGAACGCCATTAGATGCAAGCAGCTCCAGGGAAATCTGAAAATGGGACCGTGTTGGGTTTTAACAGCGTCTGGTGGCGTGTGCTTCCGGGAAGTGTGTCACGGTCGCTTTCGAGGGTGTACTCTGCTGGGCCCTGAACCCCCACCCTCCCTGTCACATTCATTCTGGGGATCCTTTCTTGCACACACCCCCCGGTGACCCACCATCGACGTTACTGCCTTAATTTCGGCCCCTTTAGCTGCTCAGCAGATGCTTCCATCACAGAGATTGTACCTCTGCTCGCTTATTTTAGTCGCGTCCACAAAGCAATTTGGGTCAAGTGCTTTTGCGTGAAGTGGGTGCCAGCAGGCCCCTCTGAGATTTTGGGGGGGGGGGGGGGCGGGTGAGCCATCCGGTCACGAGGCTGG
>JAODKF010000089.1:22275760-22292632 GCA_026779585.1 Mormyrus proboscirostris
AGGCACAAACGCCACGGGGGGGGGGCATGAATTCTTGCCTAATTATCGTTACTGACGTTACTCTACACTTGCTTTTCTGACACTTAAACATGGGAGAATCGCTTCCTGCCACTTTACTGTCATTTCTGCCGTTATCTTACGGTGCCTGCGATCCAGTTAAGGATTATTATTTCACTCTGTCAGCTGAGAGGGGTTAGCATTAGAGTATCCAGGGGACATCCTGCCCCCCCCCCCCGAATGATTCGGGAGATTTGGCATGCATTTAATTAACGTGACATATAAACACCATCTGATTTATAGCGTACCGTTGAAATGATCACTTCAGAAATACTCAGGATGTCTTAGATGTGATTTGAATAAAATCTGTTAGGTAGTCAGCTAAAAAACCTTTTCCTTCCTTTGTCCCACCATGTTTTTTCCTCTCATCACTAAAAATACATTCTTTTCAGTGAAGTCTCCGAGGTACCGTGCATCAAACTAATTACGGAATGGAATAGAGAGGCGTAAGGACACCTGACCCAATTAAAACTCGTGACAGTACAATTGGTGTAAATGTTTAGTTGATTATCGGCAGAGGGGTGGGGGGGGGCACACAATGTTTGTAGGTATGAGATAACAGGTAAAGGTCGAACCAAATAATCATGGGAGGGAGACATTTTATTTATAGAACGTTTGACAGAGAGGTTGAAGGCAACCTAAAATATTCCGCAGAGATTTGCGGAAAGGGCGCATAGTACATCCACATGCGATACATACGAGACTGATGGACAGTATGATAGAGGAAATGCGGCTTATGATCTGTGGCGTGCCTTCTCTGTCTCGCTGCAGTGGGTACCGCAGGACAAGCAATGTGGATCTGCTGTTGATGGGCCATAAATGCGCCTGCAAATCAATAATAAATCAATTTTATAATCGGGATTGCAAGGCGCCAGTGGGTTTGTGGTTATAAAGTCCAAAAAAAGTAGCCAGTAAAAGGACAAGGTGTGAAATTGTATCTGCTAAGTATGTCAGTGAGGGTTATGCTGTGTGTGTGTGTGTGTGTGTGCGTGCGTGTGTTTGAGTCGCCCCTCACAGTTATTCCTCTCTTGTGTACTGTAAGCACTGACCTTGTACGTAAATTAGCCGACGTGAAATTCTACCTCCGGCATCCTACAATTAGAGGTTCCTTCGACACACCCGAGCGAAAAAAGCCAACTTCCTGATTAGCCCAGCCCCCACACACGCCAGCATAGCACATCCATGCTCGTCCCCAAGGGCAGCCATTTATTCGTGGGCTAGGGGCACATTCACCGTGAGGGACCGTCTAAGAGCCGAGTCCTTCTAGATGTTGTTTCATGGGTGTGACGAAACTGCGAGTCTGGTCACAGTTGGGTAGGTGGATGAATAGAAAGCATGAAAGAATGCTTGACATATGTAAACAACGGGGGACAAAGAAGAAGAAGTGTATGCAGGTAGAGAGGAACTCTCCAGGAAACACAGCATGGAAGCAGGTCAGTGCAGTGTAGGATTGTGGGGGGGGGGGGGTGTGGATGAAGGTAAAAGTTGTTACTTCAACTGGGGGGTGGGGATGGTAATTGTAATTTTATCGACGAGGGGGAGGAGTGCTTCTGAATGGGTATGGGCATTTTCATGATGACCTCCCCCAAGATGCACATTTTTTTTTTATGGGGGGGGGGGGCTCCTGAGCTTCTTTGGGAGTCCCCCTTAATGCACAGTAAGGGTCTGCTATTGTATGCCTTGTGAGTGAACCTCGACGTTCATCATCACGTGGGATTAAGATCTACTTCTCACCCTTCAGCGTGGACTGGCCTTTCCACGTCAGTAGCCCCAGCAGACCTTATCATGGTGTCCTGCGTATCTGCTAATTCCCAAATTCCGTCTTGTTTCTCTCCACAAAAGCCACCTCAAGTGAACAAAAAAGTTGTTTGTTGATATTTGAGGGTCTTTTTCTTCAGATCTTAAGGTGATGATTGGCAGGATGGCAATGTTGCCAGGTGAGACAGAGGGCAACTCATCTGGATTTGGATGATCCTGAAAACTTGTCCACTGCCAAGTTTTTGAAGTAGAAAAATGTTGCCCAATATCAACCCGAGTAGCATTGCTCAAAACGTTACCCTTTATATCGTCACGCTTAGTGTTTCAGTTAACAGTTTTCCAGTTGTCAAACCACTGTCCACGGAAACGCCATTGTCGTAGGTCAGTGATGAGATTGGGCGGGTTTGGGGTGCCGTCCCGGGTTCGAAGGACACGTGTCCTGACCATCTGCTATGTTCGCATCTTCCTCCCAGCTCCACACGGACCTGGACAAGGGCGACAGTGGCGTGAAGTACACCCTGTCCGGGGAGGGAGCCGGCTCCATCTTCACCATCGACCAGACCACAGGTGACATTCATGCCCTGCGCAGCCTGGACCGCGAGGAGAAGGCCTTCTACACGCTCCGCGCCCAGGCCGTCGACATGGAGACGGGCCGGCCCCTCGAACCCGAGTCCGAGTTCATCATCAAGGTGCAGGACATCAACGACAACGAGCCCAAGTTCCAGGAGGGGCCCTATGTGGCCAGCGTCCCCGAGATGTCACCCGTGGGTAAGGGGACAGTGCCGCCCGCATCCTCTGCGATGGGGCTGACGGAAGGGCACCATGGTCATCATCGTCATCTTCACCATCTTCACCATCATCACCAACGTCACTTAGCCACTTTACTGTACACGCTTTCCACACATTCATTACGCATTTTCATTTTACAACTGTTAATATTCCTACTCTCCATTTTCATTGTCTTGTTTTGCATTCATTTTATTTTTAGTGTTATTTGCTTCTTATTTATACCACAGCACCAGTGAATTTCCAAATCTGATTGGTCTGAATGGCTAATTTTCTATATCTCCACTTGCTGTGCCTGCAAGGCAAATCACAGTAGTAAATCACTGCATGATTATAATCTTTAAGCTATAATTTTTAAATCTAAATAAATAAGAGTTAATGCTCGAGAAGCACACGGCTACAAAGCCAAAGAACCACCCCGTGCTTATACTCTACGTTCGGTTGTACCTCAGTACCTAAAGGCTTGCTGAGCTCACTTACTTTTTTGTTTTGTTCTATATTGTCTTGTTTCCCTTTGAGTTACGTATTTCCCATGAAACACAGTCCTGGAGGCAAGTGGAAAAATACATCACCACACAGACGTACATTGTGCGTTTGTGTGCGTGACAGATAAAGTGCGGAACTTCTAAGCCAGTGTCTTGTTGACACTGACTTAGCAAAAGCGTAAAGGAGGATCTGTGACAAAGCAAACATGAGAGTAAGTTACAGGAGTAACCTGACAAGCCGCTGCTATCAAACCCGCCTGTGCTCATGGGCAGGGGGGCACACGTGCAGTGATGTGTGTGTGTGCGTTTACTGAACGGCACGTGCCGGTCATCAGCGCCCACCGTCCGGCACCCCTTCCCCTCACCCTAATTACTGTCAGAAGCTCCTTGTGTACCATCCCTGCAATGAATGTCCTACGTTCTCTTTGCCTCATTCACCTTCTCAAGCTAGCTCTCCAGAATATCATCACGTATATCTGGGGGGGTGGTGGTACCCCCCCCAGGCAGATTGCCATCCTCTCCCAGAAAATTTAATTAAGGCGGACAGGACCCCTTATTTTGTTAGCTAAGGGACAGGACAGAAATTATTTGGAGGAAGAAATTTTACGGGAGCCCTTCTCTTCGAAGCCTAAAGGCCAGCCTGAAGAGGGCGTTGGGTATTATTGGACAGAACCGGACGTGCCGCTGGCGCAGGGGTCCTGCTGCCTGGGAGAATTAGCAGGATAATTGTACCCGGGGGCTGGATCTACATATGCATGAAAACGCTTTTACAGCTGGACACATCTGGACAAGGGCCCATGGCAGAACATGCGCTGATTATGTAGACGATTTACAGGAAGAAAGAAAGGAGAAAAGCTGGCGGATGATTTAGCATCTCAGGCAAAGTGGAGCCAAACTGGATTTCGCCATAATAAAATCACAGCGCCCCCCGCCTGCGTGTACGGGCAGCGCCCGATCCGTGTGCCGCCCTCCCGTTAACATTGACAGGGCTGTAAACCGGACGTCAGCCAGACAGATGTTCCGTGATTAAATTATCTGCAATTAACGGGGCCTCGCCACGCCCGTCCCATAAACGGGGCGTTTAATCAGAGAGCAGCCGCTCCTGCCGGCCCGGGGAGGGGGGTGTCGGTTTGCCTCAGAGTTACCTCATTAACTCGAATGTCATGTGTAACCGTTGTTCCCAGCCCTGTTTACATAAGCCTTTCTAATTTCAGCGTTTAGTGGCTCTGCGTCTGTGCGGGGAAGCCGGAACCACGGGGAACCACAGAGAACCTCCCTGCAGTTTGTTACTGGGGTTCCACGCTGTATAGGGGAGAGAATGGCGTGTTATATCTCGGGGTCCACTCAAAAAACGATGCTTCAAAAAGTAAATAAATAATAGGTAGGCCGTAGCTTCGAAGCTGGTAAGAAGAACATGCCGACTCTGCATCTCCTAAATAAGGAAGGCAGCATTTATTTAACATACTGTAGTGACTGTCTGTCACCACCTGCACCCCCTCAGACGTATCAAAGACCAAACAACCGGCATGTAGAGTCAGAAGATCGTAGCTAGTTAGCCGGTTTGCATATGGAAATGTGTTCATTAAATATTTAGTGCAGTGACTGCAGCCGAAAGGGGAAACTAGATAAATAGGCAGCCGACACAAGCAGAAGGTTGTAGCTAAAGCAGCTGGTTAGCAGAACATGCCGCTTCTGCATCTCCTGGATAAGGAACATGTTTATGTAATATTTAGTGTAGTGACTGCACCAACCAGGGGGCTTCTGCCAACATCAGGGGCCTCGTGCAGATGTGTGGTTTGAGTGGTCGTAAAAGCAGCTGGGGGGGGGGGGGCTTTGGGGGGGTGACATAAGAAAATAAGCAGGTAAGCATAAGGGGGGAGGGGACAGACAATGGCTGTCACAAGAACTGAAACCAGTACGGAGTCTGGCAGATGGACATTAACGGTGCTGGATTTGGACAAGACAGGGAATAAACACAAACAACTTCTCGTACTGGAATGCGTAGCGCGCGTTTGCGTATTTACGTCCACGAATGACACCGCCATGCTTTTAGCAAGGGTGAGAAATCGATTCAGAATTACACAAATTTAAGATCGCCGCGGCAACCACATCTCATCTCGGCAACGGAAGAATAAATTGGATTAAATTTGCAGCCGGTATATCGACGTTGCCTTCCGGTCGAGGTTGGGCAGCCCGATCGAAATTAAACCAGCGCTGCACTCCGAGGTACGTTTGGCTGAGATCTAAGTACGCACATTAAAGGTAAATTGGAACTGCGATGCATTCGTTTTTTTTCCTGTTTAATCATTTACTCACTCGTCCGACAACTACTTGTTGTGTAGCTGTCGGCAGATGGCTATTTAGCATAGCAATTTACACTGATTTTGAATGTTCAATGGTATCGTAAACCGCCACGCCACTTACTGCTCATTATGCGGCACTGCGGATAAAAAACCCTGTCCAATTGAAACAGAGCTGCACTGCCCAGCTACAGGCTGGTTGTGCTCCTCCCCTCTCAAGCCATAGGCTGCTTGTCACACAGCCACAGCCAATAAGGTTAGTAATGAGTCTCTCCGTCCAATCAGTAATGTACATGTTTCCAAATATGTGCCCTGCCTTCAATTGGCTTCCCATCTATTGTGTACCCCAGACAGGTCTCTTATACTGCCTGGGATTGGCTCCAGGACCCCACGTGACCCTGACCAGGATAACTGATTGGTTGATAGGTAGATGTTAGGGTTTTGAAAAAGAATTCCCTTTCCCATAAATGTCTAACATGAAATGTCTGTAAGAAATGTATTTGACAGAAGTGAGTTTTCCGAGGTCTTATTTGATCGCCATTCTCAGCCCAGACGTGGCCGTCTGCTCGCAAGGTCGTAATCTTACTTTAGTGCATGCCTCCCCACTCGCACGGAACGACCCGGGGATGGAAAATTGAAACAAAGGGAATTGAAAAGTTACGGGTTGCTTGTAAAAAAAGATGGGCAGAGGCATCGCTCTCTCTCGCTTATCTCAGCGTTGTCTGTGTACACTGTCGGAGATGAAGCTATCATTTGCCTGCAGGGAAAAACACGATTTGTGCAATTCGGGAAGAATGTCCCCCCCCTTGTGTGAACCAATGAATTTTTTATTGTTTTTTTCTTTCACCACCCCCACACCCCCGGCTGTGAGCGACAGATCGTGATGATAACCCCTGCGATGGTCTTTCCTGCCCAAATGTGCCAGAGCCCTTACTACAGTATTAACACCCTCACAGAGGGCTGGCAAAGCCATCAAAGTGGCCGAATGTACACGCGCCCACACCCCCACCATGCTAAATTGGCATCGGGGTGTCTTTTCCTAGTTTAATCATGTACATACTCATCCAGCACCTGCTCTGTATGTGACTACACCCTTAAGGCAGCCAGATAGATACTTAGCAAAGCTTTTTGCATCATGGTTGAATGTCTGACGGCATCATAACCACCATGCCACCTAGTGGTTGTCATGTGGCACTACAGAAGCCCTGTTCATTAGAACAGCTCTGCGCCGCCCCTTCCTTCTCGGGTCACGGCCAATCAGATTAGCTGTGCATTTTTCTGTCCAATCAGAAGTGTATGTGTGGCTGGGGGCCCTTCTCATGCATCCCGTCCCGTCTGCTGGAGGCTGCCTGCGGTCCCAAGCTCATTCACAAGAACACTTCTCCTTCACTCCTCTTTCATCTTCACTGCACTTCTCCTGCTCTTTGTCATGGAGTACCTTTGACTGATCTACATAACCCGAGAAGCCCATTGACAATTCAAATTCAAGGTATTTTTATCGTCATCTATGTGTCACACACACATTATGACTGAAACATGAAACGTGGACATAAGACACAGACTGAAATATATAGTTAAAAAAGGGTTCGAAAAATAAAGCTGTGAAAATGGGCGATTAAAGTACACAGACAGGGATGTGCTGTAATACATTCTGGTTTACAGTGTTATGATTAATCAGATATAGAGTAGCTTGCCACTGCATATTGCTGATACTCTTAGCATTACCCTGAGTCAGGATGCTGTAGTCTCAGTCCTTCTTGACCATTACAGGCACCCCAGGCCCTGTTCCCCATGCCCCGAGGCCCAGGCCTCCGTCTCTGGTTAGCCAGGCGTCCGTTTTAGCCGGAGAGACGACTACGCGTGTGAAAGGTCAGGGAGCGGGCGGGGAGGTGATGGATCGCTCATAGCCAACGATGAGATGCCGGCTTTCATATCGCCGTCTGCGCTGACCGGCCTGAGCCGTCCGTCGCTGTTTTCTTGACCGGTGACTTTTCAGAGATACTGAGCTCGGTGAAAAGTGGACGTGACCGACATGATAGAAGATAACAATAGGATAGAAAACAGCAACAATAACAGCTAAAGTAATAACGCAATAAGGCACTCTAAAGGTATGCATGCATTTTAATATAGTAATGTAATAAGCAACTAAAATGACATGAAATGAAATAGTAAACATTTCAAACTGTAAGGGTAATTTAACTCATTATAAGCTATAAATAAGCAGAGAATGTGCTCCAGGTCAGATGGTGCTTACAGTAACATCAGAGAAGGAAAGGTGGGCTTTGAGAGTTGTGTCTGGCAGACGCAAACGAGTCACAGACGAGTCACGGATGAGTCATACAAGCTTTGGGGCTGTGGATTTTAAAAGGCCTCCCGGGACAAATTCTTGTAGGGAGGGTGTTCATGTTTGTGTCTCGATCTTTTGGCTGCTTATAAAACAGAATGTTCTGTATAAGAACAACGCAGTTAATGTGGACTGCTACTTTTTATGACAATGCAGTACAGTGTCCACAGGGAGCTTATTCGGGAGACAGGAAGCTTTTCCCTGCTCTCCTTCCGAAAGGCTACCTCCGCTTGTTCATCTACACACTTTCCGAACCCCCCAAAACCCAATACCCCGGGCGCCAGCGCTGGAAACTCCTGATCTGGGACAGACTAGTGCTCAGCGTCTGAGGGGGGGCCGCATTCATCCCCGTAAACACTGACCTCGAAGACACTTCCAGGAGACGGAGGAAATAATAAATGCCCAGAGGAAAAGCAGGTTCCTGCGAGCCACGTGCTCTGTGTGACAGAAAACTTGCGTACAGACCCCAGCGGACCCTGCCGTAACCTAAACGGCAAGCATGTAGGTGGAAACGATCCTTATTCTGGAGACATCTCCAGAACTGCTGCCTCGTGTCTTTAAATGAATTATTTAACCACAACTCAGTAAGTGCTTCAGGGCAGCAAACTTAAACAAATAATAGTTGCAGCTGTAGTCAGTACACTGTATTGTTCAGCTGTACAAAGGTATACAGCTACTTGTAGGTATTTTTAGGTTTATCTTTTTTTCGTTATTATTCCGATACCTTATTGGTAATTCGGCTTTTCTGCTAAAGTACCTCAGCCCTCCCCCTCAACCACTTTCCATCCTGAATTACAATCATGCTGCTGGTCAGAGAAACAGGCATGCATTGATACTGATGAAAAACATGGTGAGGCTATACTACAGTCAATACAGGGCCAGGTGAATTTGTTTGATAATTTCAGGCTTTGGCTGCAGCTGTTACTTCCAAAAGCACAAATCCACCCATGTCCTGTGCATTTGTACCACTCGAAGCTCATTTGTTGTGTTTCCCATGATTCACTGCTTTACACAAAACAACCATATGGGTTTGCATTCCTGGATGCTGCTTGGGTCTAGATTTCTGGTTAGTATCAAATTGATACCATAAGCAGAAACTCAATTCCTGATTTTTCGTTTGTGTGTTTCATTTTACTCAACTTCAACATAGTTGGGAGGGATCTTCCATTCTCACATGAAGCCTGAGAGGCAAGCACGCTTCCTGGGTCCTTCCTCTCCAATGGGCGGCCTTGGCAGTGCCCGAGAAAGCCTTACAGCGGCTTTTTCCCGCTGTTATTTTCAGAGGGACCTGTCGTCTTATGATGAACAGCCCCTGCTGATGCCAGCCTTCCTCATGCGGTCTAGAAAACAAGACCCCGAAGGGAAGAGTGGTTTTGAGAGGGATGGCTTGTCATAATTGTTACCATGCGCGTGAACTGCGAGGTCTACCGTTATCCACCAAAGGTCTGAGGTGGGGGGGCTGCATGTCTTTAGCTCTTCTTGTGCCCGTTTTCACGCCTCTGTTGCACGTGTTTTTTTTTTTCTATACTTCCCCTTGTTGATTCTCCCTCCCTGTCACAATCTACTACAGGCAGCTGCACCGGCTAAACAGGCAATTGCAGGAGAAATGTCCTTACATAAATTACATCACCTGTGGGGCAATTTGATAAAAATGATTGTATGTTGAGATCAATGATGCTTAAGGAAATGCACAAAAGGTCGGGGGGGGTATGCGTGGGTTTGCCGGCTTGCATGTGGCGTTTAAATCACGCTCCATGCAGCTGACATAATTATCCATCTCTGGTGTTCCGGGGTCTGTGGATTTTCTGTTAATATTCACTCGGCCATCGCTGCGGTTTCCCGTGATAAAATATCATTCCACGGTCCTTACGCCTTTAGGTCATTCGACAGAGGTCGCTATGTTGCTGGTATTGCAAGGATGGATTTTATACCAAAGGCGATGGATGTGCCACACTGTCCCGCCAGCTTTTACCTGAGATGGCGTGGGGGGGGGGGGCTCTTGTCAGTCATTGTCTCATGACATTTTCAGCCAAGGTAAGTCGTACCTCTGAGGCGTCTCTCAATTGACGGTAATTATCCCCAGGTGTTACATAAGTTCCACATGGGATGGGACTACTATATGTATCAGTGATCGGAAGGTCGCCTGTTCAAATCCCATGGTCAGCAGGGTGATGTCACTACCATGCCCTTCCTCAAGGTCCTTAACCCCTAATTGCTCTGTCACAGTCTGACATTTTTAAGAAATCACGGTATGTCATTTATAAAAAAATGCATGCATAAAAGTGTCATCTAAAAAATACAAAATTAGGAGCAGGGAGGTGTTGAAGCAGAGTGCAGTCATTGTAACATTGCAGCTTCAGCAGGTGCCATCTGTCAGATGTGCCCAGTAAGCTTCAATGGCAGACCCATCTTGTACAAGGTTTTTCTATGACTACTAATCATACAGTTCCAATCCACCCCCCCCCCACCCACATTTCAGCCAATCAGAAGATCCAGGTCCATCTGAGTATATATATCGTTCTGGGACTGCTCTGCTGAACATGCTACGTGTGTGGCACTCCTCTCGTGCTCAGAACAGACACCCCCATGTCGATTGATCTGTGATATGAACCGTTAACGGAAATCTCTCCGGTTCAAGTCTGGGGGCCCTATTGATCTGTTGTGTAGCAGTGCCCACTTACCCATTACTACATCAAAAACAGCTCGATTTTAAACTTGCCTTTCAGGATAACAACTGCTTCCACAACCGCTGCTCCACCTGCCGTTCAAAAATGCTATTACATTCTGAATGCCTGGACAGTGATTAATGCATTGACGATTCATCCATTGCGTCAAGGAAGATTTTAGTGTTTCACTTTCTGTGTAACCCCTTTTAGCAGTTAAATTCTCACTTTGTTGTTTCCACGCCCCAGGTACCTACGTGACACAGGTGACAGCTACGGACGCGGACGACCCCACCTACGGGAACAGTGCCCGGGTGGTCTACAGCATCCTGCATGGCCAGCCCTACTTCTCTGTGGATGCCAAAACAGGTAGACCACCAAACATGAGCTTGCATAACACAATCATCCTTGCAGGGTTTTCATCTTCTACCTTCTAAACCAGGGTTGGGCACTCTTATCCATAAAGGGCCGGTATGTATGCAGGTGTTTGGGATAGCCTTTATGTCAGCTGTTCAAACCCAGGTGTGAGGACTCTTCAGCCAATCAGTCCTCTAATTAGTAATCTAATTACGGAGTGACAGTGAAAATCTGCATACACAACAGCCCTTTTCGGAAAAGATCGTCCACCCTTGTTCTGAACTGTGATCCCAACACTAACCCCAGAAGGTTAGGGCTAGGACATCAGTTAACCCTAACCCCTTAAGCTTTCAGATGGTCACATGATATCAGTTAGCCCTATCCCTGTAAGGTTTCAGAAGGTCACATGACATCAGTTAGCCCTAACCCGACAAGTTTATAGTCGTCAAATAATGTAAGTATACAAAGTGAACACTGCTGGATGCTCTAGCTGATACATCACCGTTGCTATCTTCACTACTTAATCTTCTTGAAGTTCTCCATCCTCGATGTGGTTCATGAAGAAGCTTGATGAATCTCTGTTCTGATAAAACAGTTTAATAAAATGTATCGGGGGAGCAGCTTCCATTGGAACAGGGCAGTGGGCTGGAGGTGGAGGAAGTGCCGTATTGACATGGGCACCTGCCCGTAACTCAGGGTGAATTACCTCCCCGGGGACTTGCTTGAAATTCACACGCCATTAGCGAGGAGCCTTATTGCATTCCCGTATGTTTACCATAGATTTACAGATGCGGGCGCCACCCGGAAACAGATTGAGTTTAATCCAAGGCCAGATTCAGGATGATAGAATAAAACATCGCATCGATTTATTTAAAGAGAGCGGGGCCAAGGCGTGAATCAGAACCACAAATGATCCCCATTAGACCTCTTGACTACGTACGGCAGCACCCAAGGGCTGAGAAAAATGTAAGCCTCTGCCGTCTGACATGTTCGAAATGAGCTCTTCTGGAGTTCAGTGGTTCAATAGTACCCCTGAGAATTTCTCAGGAGCGATGGGTGGGGGGGGTGGTATTATATTTTTTTTACTTCACAAACATCATTTAATGTCTGCGATTGATGTGGCTTGTTTTGAAGTGTCTGAGGAAAAGGGGACAGAATAAAAACAATGGTCGGCTTTAAAAGAAACAGCAAACGCGATAAAAAACGAAAACAAGTGACAATGGGCTCGTTTATGTCTCTTGAGTCTAACCAGGTCCAGCTGGATCTTTCGTGAGAGTGCAGTTCAATTCTGCTTTATATCACACGAGTGCTCAGTGGCGCCCCCTACAAGCGTTTAGCTGAAGTGACATCTGTAAACTGCCTCCAAATTGTGGTGAACAGGCATGCCTGCCTCGTACCCTCTGCTTGCTGGAACAGGTCCCAGGTTCACTGCAGCCCTGTGCTGGATTAACACTTAAGACGTTACGTACTTTGATCCTGGTGCTCGCAGTCAGGGTTATTTTGTATATGAATATTCATGCGGATTCTTTTTTAGTGATAGGATCACATTGCTGGGTGTCTCCGGACCTGTTCTGTGTTGTGATGGGGTGGAGGGACTGAAGACTCACCTGTGTATGAATGGATCCTCCCCTGGTCCAGAATTCTGCATCAGTCATCCTACAACAAATAATCCATCCATCTATTCATTCATTCATCCTTCTGTTTGCCCAGCTGGGTGGTGGTGGTGCAATAATATACCATCATATAGAGAAGTTCTTCTCAATTCCAGGGACTTGCTTACCACCCTGAAAGGGATTAAGATGTCCGGATGAATGGCCGGGAGACCCCGCCACACCACGCCGAACGAACTCCGTCCCCGAGTGGCCGATTTCCAGAAACCTCTGGGCGGGCGAGCCTATTTAATTTCCTGCCTAATTACACATTTATTGACCGCATTACATGAATTAGTGGGACAGTGTGGGTCCGGTGGCACAGCGCCGAGATTTCCATGGGCGGCACTGAATGTGGCACCACATTAATGGCCACCGCAGCACAAGTGGATGGTTCGTTAGTTAGATTCTGGGACCCTGATCCGAGCCAGCCAATAACAATAGGGCTGCATGAGACAATTATGGACCAGTGTGAGAGACAGGGACCGAATATAAAATGTCCAGGGTTTCCTTTACAATTTGTAGTCAATTAGAGGACAGAGGTTACAAGCAGGAAATGCTAAATGATGTTTGAGAGAGTCTAGCCTTGGGGATTCTGGGTAATCTTCAGGTGAATTATTTTGGAGGGAAGTCCAAGAGAGGGCAGTATTCTGGCACAGTTACCACTGGGGGCAAAAGCAGAACTGTTACACATATAGCCTGTCACACACGCGCGTGTTCTCCGCATGTTCTGTTACACAGGCGGTAGAATGGAGGGATGAAGCATCACCATCCGTTCAGAATTAGAATTAGAATTTGAATGAACTTTATTGATCCAAGAGGGAAATTGTAGAATTTTGTATCACCGCAAGAAAGAAAAAGCCCAGCACTGAATTGCTGTCAATTTTCATTACTGACAGCGGCAAAAACGACATGAGAGAAAATCTATCCGACTTCATCAAGCACTTCAAATCCCGCTGAGCTGGCATCTCTCCCGCTACAGATGCTTTCGGTTAAAAGATCTTGGTTTGAAGGACTATGGGAGGTATGGGGTGGCCGGGGAGACCCAATCCAACACAAAATCTGTGATCCATCATCACAAGTAGCTAGTGAGTCAGAAGATCAACAGCAAGAGATAGCTAGGTAGCTGGTTAGCAGAACATGCTGCTTCAGCATTTCCTAAATAAGGAATCTGTTATTTAAATATTTAGTGTAGTTTAGGAGGGGCCAACAGGGGGCCCCCTCCTAAAGATGCGTAGCTACAGTGGTGGTAAACAGGGAGAGCAGATGCTACAGGAAACTCATAAGGTCTCCTGATCACCAAATGTGGCAAAATTGACCTGACACTGGCCATGTTGGCCCTGAACAGAAAGGTTTCTATTCTAGTGTCTATTGATAAGGGCAATATTAAGACTGATCTTCTCATTAAGGACTGTCACCCCCTCCGTTTTTTTGTGGATATTTGTCTCCGTTGCTCCTTCAGATCAATGATGTTCTCCAAAGCATCATCCATCCTGGAGACAATTTATACGTCCAGCTTCAATCTGAGGTGCATGGCTTTTTTTAATGGGGTGGATCTTCAGTTTTACTCGTGCATTACCTCCCCCGCTCCGCCATAGGTGTGATAAGGACGGCCTTGCCAAACATGGACAGGGAGGTGAAGGAGCTCTACCAAGTCCTGATCCAGGCCAAGGACATGGGGGGCCAGCTGGGGGGGTTGGCTGGCACCACCACCGTCAACATCACGCTCAGTGACGTCAACGACAACCCGCCAAGGTTCTCCAAAAGTAAGAACATCTGTTTCTCCTTTAGCCACCAGGGAGTGCTAGCACCTTCACTGTTTGTGCTGATTAAACCAGAAATGGGTGAAATATTAACATGGAAGCAGAGACACTAAATCATTCATCAAATCAATATGAAATGCCACCGAAAGAATGAAAAAATCTTTTTTCTTGCAGGATAATTATTTCTATTATACTGTATAACACAGTTTTCTGCAAAATATTTGTCACACACTGTCAATATGGAGAGCATGAATAGTGTAGTTAAGATTCCACATTTGCACTTTATCAGTATTTCGTACATTTGTTGTTATTTGCACATCCCAAAAACATCACCAATTTTTAGCTTATTTATTGTTCTTATATGTCACCTGTCATGTTCCGCATCATGCCGCCGTCTGTCCTGCTTCACATTGCTGTCTGTCCTGCATCACATTGCTGTCTGTTCTATATCACAGTGCCGTCAGTCCTGTATTACATTGCTGTCTGTCCTGTATTCTACTGCTATCTGTCCTATATCACGCTGCTGTCTGTCCTGTATCACACTGCTGTCTGTCCTATATCACACTGCAGTCTGTTCAATATCACACTGCAGTCTGTCCTGTATCACACTGCAGTCTGTCCTGCATCACACCATTATCTGTCCAGTATCACACCGGCGTCAGTCCTGTATCACATTGCTGTCTGTCCTGCATCACGTCGCCATCTGTCCTGTATCACACTTCTGTCTGTTCTGTATCACAGTGCCGTCAGTCCTGTATTACATTGCTGTCTGTCCTGTATTCTACTGCCATCTGTCCTATATCACGCTGCTGTCTGTGCTGTATCACAATGCTGTCTGTCCTATATCACACTGCAGTCTTCCTATATCACACTGCAATCTGTCCTGTATCACACTGCAGTCTGTCCTGCATCACACCGCTATCTGTCCAGTATTACACAGCCGTCTGTCCTGTATCACGCCACTGTCTGTTCTGTATCACTCTACCAGCTGACTGTATCACACTGCCGTCTGTCCTGTATCACGTTGCTGTCTGTCCTGTTGAACCTTGAAACATGCATGGCTATATAACTTGCAAACACAACACCAATCGTAATAGGAAAACTTTTTATCAAATGGGACTAAAAGCACCAGCTAGGAATGAATTTGGGCGTTGCACAACTGTCCGTCCTGCTGTGCCTGCAAACAGCAGTAAGCAGTCTTTCTCATTTTCTCCTCAGTTAGGGTCTAATCGCATCCAGTAATTTAAATAAATCACGTGACCTTTTTCCATAATACTCGCAGATGAAGCCAGTAATACATTACAGTTTGAGAGAAGACAACCTTCAACAATATTTAGACAACCGGAGATTTGTTGGAGGAGGGGGCAAGGAGCATGCGCTGATTTCAGCATGTTGCCACACCCACCACACAACAAAGCACCTCAGGGATGAGAACCAGAGTGCAGGGGGTGATACCTCAGCACCACACCCGTCCAAATGGAATGGAACAGTGTGAGTTTTTTTCTGGTGGCTGGAGTGTTAATCCCACCACTGACCCCCAAATTGTCCCTGTAAATTGGAGGACCTGCTTGCAAGTCTGCATGTAGATTAACACCACACCCAGGACAAAGCAGTGCAAGTAAAAGCCTTGCTCAAGGGCCCAACGGGGCAGAATCACTTCTGGCTTTGGCAGGATTCAAACCAGCGACCTTCTGATTGCCGATACAGATCCCTGGCTTCAGGGCCACCACTGTGCCCATGGTTTCTTGGCTATACATCTATTTGTAACGAAGCACAATTACCTTTTAATTTATGCAGTTTTTGAGAATTCTCTCAGAGATGCAACTTACGTCATGTTCATACTAAGATCATATGTTTTTGTGCATCATGCCCGTAAAAATGTGGGTTTTTTTTCAGTGTAATTCATATACTGTATATTTGCCCCCTTGTGTGTATTGGCATATTATCTTATTGTTTTCAAAATCTATCACATGACTCCCTGATAAGAATAGTAGTGGGCTGGGTTGCATTAAGCAGATTGACATAAAACATGGGCAACCCTCACACAAACAGAAAGCCATCATTCCTCTCTCTTCTTCACTCTCCATCCGCTCACTGAAGGCATCTTCCACCTACGGGTCCCCGAGTCCTCCCCTGTGGGGTCCGCCGTGGGCAGGATCAAGGCACACGACCTGGACATCGGGAAGAACGCAGAGGTGGATTATACCATCGTCCCTGGAGACGGGGGGGCTACGTTCGACATCACTACTAACGAGCACAACCAGGAGGGCATCATAGTCCTGAAGAAGGTATGTGGCGTCTCTGCTCCAGAGCCCATTCGCATCATAGTCCTGAAGAAGGTATGTGGCGTCTTTGCTCCAGAGCCCATTCGCATCATAGTCCTACAGAAGGTATGCGGCATCTCTACTCCAGAGCCCATTCTCATCATAGTCCTACAGAAGGTATGCGGCGTCTCTGCTCCAGAGCCCAGTCGCATCATAGTCCTACAGAAGGTATGCGGCGTCTCTGCTCCAGAGCCCATTCGCCTTCCCAGGTGTCACTCTGGCCTTTAAAGGCCTCTTTAAAATCATTTTAAATGTGCTGGGTTAGCATTAGCATTCTGAGCTAATCCAGTCAGAGTTTCAGGTGGTTCTCAGAAATAGTCGAGTAAAGTACTAGTGGTGAGGGGCAGAGTGTGACACTGCCACCTCACTTGTGAAAGGTCCTGTCC
>JAODKF010000089.1:22298477-22312789 GCA_026779585.1 Mormyrus proboscirostris
CCCCAAAGGGCCCGCACCGGTGATGCCGCTAACATGATTACTTGCCGAGGCGGCCCGTGGCGTCGATGTCCCGGCTCCAACCGCGAGCCCCGGACCCTCGTGGGATGGGCTATGAATTTACACATCAAAGCGTCCGCTCTCAGCTTGCGGATTTTTCCGGCCGGTCAGATCCGGGACTGCTGCCAGAAGGAAGCAGACGCGGAAACGTAGACCGATCTGCCACCCTGCCGATCCTGCGAAGTGCCTGCCGTATTTTAGAAAGCTAATTTTGCAATTTTAAAGAAATGAATTTATTCATCTATTAACTTTCTAGATTGTTAACCCCAGCAGATGGCGTGGTAGTCGAGGAGTAAAAGCTGCCATTGCATCATTGAAACAGGACCCATATTCAAACGTTCCCTTTCTTAGATTTTTGCGTAGGGGGCTTTTTGGGAGTTTTTCTTACCGAGTTACCTGCGGATAAAATTGAGACCACAGCACATTTTTTTGTTTCACTCATTTCTCAATTTATGGATGTGCGTCTCAGAATAATACATTTTTCTTTGGACACTGCAGCCCGTCTTGTCTGCTTCTCATTAACGAAGGGCTTCTTCCTTGCTATGTGGGTCTTCTGTCCTGCTTCTAGGTGCCTGAAACAAATTGTCCTAGCACACTTAGTGTTACGCGTTGACTGTGACTTGATGTCATGGGAACAGTTTCATGAGAAACTGTCGGATAAGTTAACAGTCATCTTTGACAATAGAATGTCGCTTGTGCCTTATACTGTACCTGCCTGGTTTCTGGTCGTTCCCAGTGTCTCCAGCTTCACCTTATTCTTGTGTACTGCTGTCTTAGAAATTTTAAACTTGGAAGCATCCTGCTGCTTAGCATAGCCTTATGCCAGCAGGACCAGAATTAAACCAGGATTTAAAAATGAAGATTTGTTTAAAAATATTGAGTAATCTCTTAAGTTTTTCCGCAGCTGTATATTCACCAAAATATATTTATCTTCTACCTTCAGATTTATACCCAAATCATCCTGAATGGGATATTCTGATAGTGCCTAAGTCCATGATTGGCTGCTTCTAACCAATCACCTTCCGCCTAATATCTATTTGATTTACTCCAACTCATGCTAATGCATTAGCCACATTGGTTGCTATGTATTCAGGTATTAGGCTCTGGACCCACGCGACCCTGAATAAGATAAACGTCTTCAGAAGATGAATGGATGGACGGATAGATGAACATGTTAGCCACATTTATCTTGCCTGTAAGGTATTACAGTTTCCTCTCCAGATTTACAAATTTGACATTCGTGGTTATAGATATTCGCAACTGGGCTATGAATAATTAATTTGGAATATTTCTGGAGCTTGCCAAAAGATCACAGAAAAATGTAGATAACGTGTAAGCCAAAAATATATTAACAGTACCGAAAGTTATTTGCATCTCATAAAATCATATGGTATATCAATATTGGTGTTGTTTTATATTTGTTTGCGTAAATGCATACTATTTATTTAAAAAATAAAAGTTAATTTTGGTGTAAATGCATAAATATTCGTATTCATTCATAAATCTGGGTACACTGAGTTATAAATAAGGGGTACAAATATTATTCATGAATTTTCACATTTGTAGTGGTCCACCCCCTAACCCTCGTGAAAGTGAAGAGGTGACTATCGTTATGTTAATATATTACCCATCTTGATTGCTATCTCTTCAGGTAATTCTCATGTTAATGCATTAACCACCATGGTTTCTATCTCCTCGGGTATTACTCATGCTAATGCATTAGCTACCTAGGCTCCTATCTATTCAGGTATTACTCATGCTAAGACATTAGTCACCTTGCTCGCTATCTCTTCAGGTATTACTCTTGCTAATACGTTAGCCACCTTGATCGCTATCTCTTCAGATAGTACTCATGCTAATACATTAGCCACCTTGCTTGCTATCTATTCAGGTTTTATTCATGCTAAGACATTAGTCACCTTGCTCACTCTTTCTTCTGGCATTATCGGCTTCGGGTTTTGCTTTGCAGATTTTGGTGTCTGCATGGGGCCCATATCGCAGTGCGCAGCCGCTTCGCCTGGCCGATTCTACGGTGCCCCCGATTAACTAACGCTTGTCTCCCCCAATGATGCATCAGTCTGTTTTGGCATTAGTGACCAATCAATGGCAGCTCATGGCAGAGAAGCTGTTGGGGTTGCTGTTTATCTCCTCGAACTCACCTCTACCCAACCGCAGGCGATTTATATTCAGGACCAGTGAAGAGCTGCAAGTCCATGATAGTTGCCTCCTTCCCAGTTTTTTTTTGGCCGAGCTCGCAAACACTATAATTCACTCCGCCGGCAGTCTCCGGCAACCTGCCGCCTGCGAGCTCAAGTACACGACCTTTGAGGAGCGCCTTCGCCAACTCTTTGAGAAGTCTGCGAGTTATAGGAAGTCGTGAGGTGTTTCGTGGCAAGGCCTTGTACCTTTCTGTGGGGCTACCACCTCAGACAAACACTGCTGGGAAAGGTGCCATCCTGTGTTGTTCTCTTTGATAAAATTTGTGGGCTATAATGTTCTTCCACTGTTCCTGCTATATAATTATCTAAAATCGCCCCCCAAATAGACATCTGCAGCTCTGACAGGCTGCTGCTTTTGATGTGATCCCCTCCCAACTGCATCAGAACAGTTTATCACAATCACGATGGACGGACGTCCCAGTAAGTGGGCAAAACAAGATGTCAAGCATCCCCCGTTCGTCACGGTTGGGGAGGAGGGGGTGTGTTTCGGTGTCAGACGGAGCGAGCGATCCGTTCAGTCATCTTTCAGCTCTGTCATCTCTGCCGCCACTGCCGCCGTCGGCAAAGAGACGAGGTAGCACGAACATGGCTCTGCCCCCCCGCCATACCCCCCCCCAAACCCGAGAGATGGGTTCACGATAGCTGGCTCCCTGAGACACGGTCTGACAATGTGCGCCGAGCTGGAAAATAACAGGCAAGACAAAGCAACCGTGTAGTGATTACCTTATAACTGACTTTGTATAGCCTGATTGTCAATGAGACATTTCCAACAGAGCCATGACTCTCCAGCAGGGGGCAGCCTTTGTCTTCTGGTGCATAGGCACAGCGGCAAATTTGGTGTCTCTGGTACCCCCCTGATGTTTCAAAAACTAAATAAATAAATAGCAAGCAAGTAGCTAAATTATATAAAGGAATGTAATGTTTGTTCTAGTATTTAGTGTAGTGACTGTTCGTTGCCAGCAGGGGTACCCACACACGTGGTACTGAACACCACTGCTACCTCTGCGCCGATGTTCAGAGGACTTTCAGCACTTGAATCACCACACCGCCTGCTTCCTACGCGTCTCTCCTGGGTTTCTTCACAGCTTTCATAAGACTAACAGCAGCATAACAAGAAATTCCTCCAGAGTTTCACGTTTTCCTCACACGGCACATTGAGTCACTCTTTTTTTAAATGTTCTTCCTTATTTATTTGACCGCTGTTCACAGGGAAGTCCCGGTAGAGGGCTCACATCTTCCCAGCTGTGTCAAACCTGGTGTAAGCGTGAAGTTAGTAGGTCCCTTTCTTTGACACAACCTTTGTTCCACACCTGCCAGCTTTATGTTTATGCATGGCGTTTAGCGTTTAGCGTGTCCTGTGTTTTTCTTGGGTAACGCGGTGTCGGATTTGCTCCCAGGAGATTTTATAGTCTCTCAGAGTCACAGTCTCGCCTCTCTTTGCCTCGGTCGGTCCTACCAGCTCCAGGGGCCCCCCCCCCCCCCACGATGTGTCCTGCTCGGGGTAATGAAGCGTACCAGTTTGGGCCTCAGGATACAGATGTTCTGGGGTTGTTAATGGACTCCCCCAGGGGCTGGCGAGCGGGTACAGGCTGGAGAGGGCTAGAGGGCTGTACGGGACACTGCCTGCACGTGTGTGTGGGTGTGTGTGTATATCTGGGTATGTGTCAGTGCATGTGTTTTGTGTGATTTTTCTCCCTGTCTGAGTCTGTGTCCTCATACTTAAATGTGACCATTCTGTGTACGTTTCTGTGAGTTAACTGCTAAAACAGGGGAGTGATCTGTGTGCGTGTGTGTTATCCTGTATATTTTACACTGTTTGGACCTGCTATTTTGACCTTGTGGAGACATTTTTTCGGTCCACTAGGGCAGGGGTCCCCAACCACCGGGCCGTGGAGCATTTTGCTCTGGGCCGCGGTGAATGGATAACAGAGGCTGTTTTATTTTGGAAAACACTTCCATCTATGGCTCATAGGTGGCGATAAGTTAACCCTCTTGGCGATTACAGTAAAATCCCGTTATTGCGGACTCGCTTATAATGGAATAGCGTCTAGAACAGACAAGGTCCGCTAGTCCTGGCCGTGCGCCTTTAAGAACATGAAGAAAAAGTATCGGATATACTCGCATATAACGGCATTTCGCTTGTAATGGACAAACAATTTGATCCACAAGGCTGTAGTTTTGTTCGCTATACCTGACATGCACCTCCGTCGACAAGGCGCGTGGCGTACCGATGATATCCAGGAGAGATACGTAGTCGGGATTATTAATAGTCACGCATCTGCTCGGGTAAAGTTGGATTACTACATGTACAATATAATAATCTATACCACAAGTGTGTCTGCTGGGCTGTGGCATGAGTAAATGGTGTCCTGTAGTTGTGTTCTGGGGATACAGCAACTCTGGATATAACGGACTTGGGATATAAAGGGCTGTTTTGCCAGGTCCCTTGAAGTCTGTTATAACGGGATTTTACTGTAGTTAAATATTTCGCACCTCATTATTGTGAAATATTTCGTTCATCATTACATGTCTCCGCTCCCTCCCCCAACCCGGTATTCTGACGAATTAAGCTACCTATAGAGACGCGTAATTGAGCCTTTTTACGCATGAACAGTTCCACCGTCTCGTCATTAGGGTTAGGTTTTAGCGGTTTGGATAACAGTTAGGGTAAAGGTTTTAGTGTTTGTTTTGGGGGGGGTTAGGGTAAGGGTTAGGTTTAAGGCTATCGATTCGCACTACAGTAGCCTAACTTGCCAGAGTAGCTCAACTCGACAGAACACCGGCTCGTAAGAGGGAAACAGGCTCAGGGCTTCCACTTATTCAGCGGGATGGTGAGTTGTATTTTTACACACTTTGTTTTTAGCTGTTTGTATACCGGTCCGTGAAAATATTGTTTTACATAAAATTGTTTCATGGCGCAAAAATGGTTGGGGATGTTACACGTGTCCGCACGTCTCTTAACACGTCCTCCCCTCCCGGTCCGTGGAAATGTTAACGGAACATAACCGGTCCGTGGTGGCAAAAAGGTTGGGGACCACTGCACTAGGGAAAACTTTATAAAAATATGTGACCGCAATCAAATAGCTGAAAACTTCAAAAAGCTCGCAATTTGTTTGGTTACTTATGGTTAATGGTAGGGCTGGGTAGGGATTTAGGTGAAGATACAGATACCAAATCAGTATGTGTGTGTGTGTGTGTGTGTGTGTGGCTGATTCTAGATTAAGGCTCAGCAAATCAGATGGATAATTAACTAACCAGCACTTATTTATTGTGCAAAAATCAGTGCGGCTGAACATTACCCACATCAGGGAACTGCAGAAAAGACAGCCGGTGAGATCAATTCTGACAGAGTGACCTTTAAAATTAAAAGTCTTTATTCTGCCGAGTAACCGTAAAATAGCTTCTGGAGGGTTCCCCTTGGGACAGGTGTTCAATTTAAATAAAATGGGCTTCTGTGCTTTCGCAGAGAAGTGCCTTAGGTTGGCTTTAAATAAAGTGCACAGTCTGGCAACCCGTGAGGAAACACATTATTCTTACCCTGCAATTACAGTCCCTTGGGGAGGGGTTGGGGGGATTAAAGATTTAATTGTAGGAATGTCTCCTTTCTATTTGTCTTGCAGTGATTGTAATAAAAAAAAGGATTTTTTTCCCCCTCCATGGTTGTAATGAAATTGGATAATTTTCGGGAATTTAATAACAGTTAACAATTAAAAATAATCTGCTGATTTTCCTGAGGGTCCGAGCATCGCAGATTCACGCCCTCAGCAGAGGGGCGTCGATACTGCGGCACATCTTTATAGATTTCGTTTGTTTTTTTTTTTTCCCCCACACTTGAGATGTGACTGATGAACGTCTTAAGATAGTGGCCTCCATCAACAAAAGCGTAGAAGCTGTTCACATTTAATGGCGCCCTGCGTGCATCACCATACATGTTTTGTACGAGACACATTACTCAATTGGGGTTTCATCATAAATTGTTTAATGGGCTGTTCCAGTACTGATACTGATTCAGATCAGCTATGCTTGGTTTGGCCCCAGTAACCCAACTGCACCCAATGTCTGTCTGCCCCCGTGCATGAGTCACATGGTTTGGCCCGCTATCCCATCTCCCCCAGATCAAAGGTGCACCTCCCGTCTCTTTCAGCCCCTGGACTACGAAACAAAGAAGGCGTATACCTTCAAAGTGGAGGCCTCGAACCCGCATCTGGATCCGCGCTTCCATAGCGCCGGGCCCTTTAAGGACACGGCGACGGTGAAGATCATCGTGCTGGACGTGGACGAGCCGCCGGTGTTCAGCAAGCCGGCTTACGGCATGGACGTATACGAGGACACGCCCGTGGGCATCATCATTGGGGCTGTGACTGCCCAGGACCTGGACATAGGGGGCAGCGCCGTGAGGTAACCACTTGGGGCTCTGTGGACCCCTCCCATCTCTGACAGTGTGCACTGTCTCAGAAACATCTCGCTGAATGAAGAAACATGGTACATCCTGACGTATATACTCATGCTCACAAGGTTTGTCATTCCATCCATCCATCCATCCATCCATCCATCCATCCATCATTGAAGGTGATCACAGGTAGTATAGGGTAGAAGACAGGAGTACATCCTAGGTGGAATGTCAGTCTCATCATCATCATCACCAGCAGCATCATCATTAGTACTAATCTGGCATGTGATGGACATACTGTCCTACCCCCAAAACACGCGATTCTTATCATCTAAAGAACCTCAGAGGCAGGCTTGTTCGGCTCATCCCATGACGCACAACATGGCGTACTGCTCCACTCTTCTGCGGCACCGTCTGCAGCTCCACAGAGGGGGCTGTCGTGACACCAGGGTTTTTTTACAGACACTTCCCTGGATGCCACATCAGGTCCGTAATCAGTACATCAGCCTCCGGCGGCCGCACTGGGCTCCCGCTGGCCTGTAGGTGCTGCTTGAGCTTCGGGTCATTCTGGTAATCCGTTCGGGAGTGCTGCTTGTGATCGGAATTTTGCCAGTCCAAATCCCAGGGTAGGCAAAGTGATTTCACTGTTCGGCTGCTGAGCAAGACCCCTAAGACCCAGGAACTCCAGGGACTGTCACATCCTGCTTTCTCTTAAGCACTGCTGGAGCTTGCAGGTAGAAAGATCTCAGGGTGAGGGCCAGAGACTCAAATAACCGCTCGACTCAAATTTTTTTTTTTTAATTACCATATCTATTGCTTGACTGACATGTTGTCTGCTATTCTGACAGCTGCCTGAATTTGCATAGGAATCTGTATTTAATTCAGTGCTCTGCCATTCATAATTTCCAAGAGTATGGATGGGCTTCAGCCTTGGAACCCTGCTAGATTGCAGATGTGGCCCTGCGTGATGCCTGCCATCGACGCTTGGTCCTTCCCGATGTCCCGCTGCTTCTGGGGCAGCCGAAACATCTGCAAACGCATCATCTCCTGCCTTGGCGATGGAGCAGGGGGACAAAGAATAATCTATAAATATGTCAACAACAGCCGCCCCCCGCTCCAGAATACCCTGAAGCAGAGCAGCAGGAACCCCATATACTGATTTCTTAAAAAGCAGCACGAATCCAGGATTAGGAGGCTGTTTGTTTGTCTCCGGTATCTGAGAGCGACCGGATCGCGGGGACGTCACTGTTCTCCCGTCTACCCGAGCAGCGGTAAGGCAGCGGTGGGTGTGGATGGCGTGTGGCGTGGTGATCCGGGTTTAAGTAGGCCGGTCGGGGCTGGCGTCAAGCCAGACAGCAGGAGCAGTGGCTTGCTGAGGGCTCCTGCTTGAGGTCTGGGGGGTGGGGACAGTCGGAAATGGGAAGTACAGGTTTTGTTTAGTCCAAATAATAGATTGTGCTGTGTGTGTGTGTGTGTGTGTGTGTGTGTGTGTGTGTGAGTGGGATTCACCTTGGATCCCACCAAAGGTGAGATGCTAAGGCTCCAGGTCCTGTTCTCTGTGTACTTGAGGGTGCTGTCAGTCAGGCAGAGGGCCCCACTCCTAGCTCACAGTACTACAGTATAAGCTAACTGGTTGTGGTTAGGTTTTGGGATGACGTTCGAATGCGTCACGTCAAACTCTCCTCACAAACACGTATTTACGAGCTCCGTCCCCCCCCTGCCCGCAGGCCACGTTCGCCCAGGGCCTAATATCCATGTAACAGGATTTGGCCGTGCGGCCTTGTTCTGTGGTCCGTCACATTTTGTCGGGGTAGGGGGGGAATAAGGCCCCCCAATGAGGTGTTGGGTTCTTCAGGGGCATGCTGGGAGACCAGGATGGCAATCTGCTCCCATCTCCATCTCTGAGAGTATCGATACGGTTTGCAGGACACAAGTGTCAAAACAGCTGGTCCTAGAAGGAAACTATCCCTCTGGTGAAAAACAAGCATAACATGGCCCATTTAGAGCTCAGGCCTCCCTCTTCGTTACTCCCCCTCATCGCTCCTCTCCCTCTCCGCTCCTCTCCCTCATTGCTCCTCTCCCTCATCGCTCTTCTACCTCATTGCTCTTCTCCCTCATCGCTCCTCCCCTTTGCTGCTCCTCTCCCTCATCGCTCCTCTCCCTCATTGCTCTTCTCCCTCATCGCTCCTCTCCCTCATCGCTCCTCCCCCTCGCTGCTCCTCTCCCTCGCCGTTCCTCTCCCTCTCCGCTCCTCTCCCTCATTGCTCCTCTCCCTCACTGCTCTTCTCCCTCATCGCTCCTCTCCCTCTCCGCTCCTCTCCCTCATTGCTCTTCTCCCTCATTGCTCCTCTCCCTCATCGCTCCTCCCCCTCACTGCTCCTCTCCCTCGCCGTTCCTCTCCCTCTCCGCTCCTCTCCTCGCCGGCTGCCCGGCTGGCTCCTATAACCAGCCATATATAATTCCTGCCAGCCGGGCCTCGTCGGTAGAGCATCTCAAGACGTTCCCGTTAGACAGTGGCACCTAATTCTGGGGGCTGCCAGGTCAGTAGCTGACGAGCGATACCACTACTAAACACAAAACAGTACTAAGAAAATGTAGCGATTAACAATTACAGTGGACATAGACATTAATCAGCCATCAAATGCTGCCGACAAATGCTGTGTGTTCATATCATGGCAGAGTCATTACATCCATAAATCCATCCATCCATGAGCAGCACAGAGCGACAGCAAGCCTGGGCCTTATCCCAGTAAGCAGGGGGCGCCCTGGGTGTGATTTGCTGGTTTGTGTCTTATGGAAACGCTGTATGAAACTGTAATATAGAGAACCCTGCAGTCAGGTTTAATTTAAATTACCGATTAGACACACAGAGCGGTGCGGAAAGGGCTCTCGCCCTAGCGACCGGTTATTGATGTAACCAGCAGAACCTTCCCTTTCCTTCCCCCAACCTAACGCCTCTGCGGATCAGTCACCAAGTACAAATTTGCACAGTTGGGCGACGCTGTGGCACCTCTCTGCTTCCCGTGGGGTGTTACGGATGACAGGTTGGGGGGCCATCCTCACCTCGACATCCACTGCAAGCCGGCTACAGCCACTGCTCTCGGGTAACCTTGAGAGTTTTTGTTTGCTGGGACGATAAACTCATTAGCGACAGATTCCCCCCCTGATAAGATAAAGACCCCACAGGGACTGAAACACATGGGTAGATGACAGTCACCCCCCAGCCAGGAAAGGAAGTTTCCAAAGGCTCAACACAGGACTTGTTCGAAGTGTACACTTCTCTGAAGTGGCAAGCATGCAGATGGGCGCCGGTGGTCAGGGGCCTGCACCCTGTGCAGATCCGACACCCCCATGTAGATCACTCCGGAACAACCCGTCCTGGTGTGTGGTGGAAGCTAAACCTGCAGCCCTCAGCCTGATACTGATTTGCACTACGGGCACACTTTTGTTTCATTCCATATTGGACCTCCCCCTTGCTCACAAGCTACTGGACATTCCTTAGAGCAGCCTCCACTCCCTATTGGACATTCCCTAGAGCAGCCTCCACTCCCTATTGGACATTCCCTAGAGCGGCCTCCACTTCCTATTGGACATTCCCTAGAGCGGCCTCCACTCCCTATTGGACATTCCCTAGAGCAGCCTCCATTCCCTATTGGACATTCCCTAGAGCGGCCTCCACTCCCTATTGGACATTCCCTAGAGTGGCCTCCACTTCCTATTGGACATTCCTTAGAGCGGCCTCCACTCCCTATTGGATATTCCCTAGAGCGGCCTCCACTCCCTATTGGACATTCCCTAGAGGGGTTTCCACTCACCCACACTGCAGCCAACTTCCGATAGTAATGGCCATGAGGCATTTCTAACTGGGCTTGTGTTTCACACATTATAACAGCCCCCCCCCCAAATTTGACAGGCCTTCAGAATCATCCCTTATGCTTTTTACTGCATCCATCCATCCATTTTCTGTAACCGTTTGTCCTATTCATGGTCATGAGGGTCCGGAGCTTATCCTGGAGTCTATGGGTGCCCAGGATGGGCCACCAACCCATCACACTCACTCACTATTCACTCACACACACACCTACAGGCAATTTGGTGACTCCAATGAACCTCAGCATGTTCTTTGACCGTGGGGGGAAACCAGAGCACCTGCAAGCTCCGCTCTTCTACATATTCAGCGAAATGGCTTGTTCTGGTTTCCGAAAAATGCTCCTAACGTTAGATGCCAAATTTTGTCCAGAAACAGCTCCTGTGGTTGTTCAACCTTTAAGAATTTCCTCCCAATCTGGAGGCACTTCCTCTGAAAGTGTTAAAGTATTTTTTTATAGATAGTGGGACGTCGAAGAGCAGGCCATTGTACAGTCTGTCCCTCCCCCCTAGAAATCTACAAAACACCCACCGATCCCGGAGCTGCTGGTGCTGCGGGTGCCTCCGCTTCACCTACCACGTGTTGACGTGTTTCTGCACAGCTCCCCGTTGAGTGTCCTCTCCTGGTTTTTTCGCTTCTTTGTTTTGCTGTTGGATTTCGGAGCAGATGCATGTGCTCTGTTCAGGCCTAATCAGGACAGATGCCCACGGGGGCTTCAGCGGGTATTACAGTGGCCGTGGGTAAGCATTGGGTCAGAGGACCTTAGTCTGAGAATCCCCATGGAAACAACACACTGGGAAGGCGGCATAGGAGCAGAGTCATTCGGCAGGTCAGGTTCCCAAGCTACACAGAACAGCAAGGCTTCAGAATGTCGCCCTCTGGTGGCCGTACAAAGAATGGCAAAAAAAGGTACAAGAGAAAGCGGAGGTGGCACCGGACACGTATGCAAAGGAAAATGAGAGGCCAAGGCGCCAGAAGCAGGAACGAGGAAGAAAAAACATGGATCTTCCACGGATCGAAACTGGGTCGGATATCTCCCATGGTTTCTCCCAAGACTCCCGTGAGGAATGTCATTTCTGTTTTCCACGGGTTTGCACGTGGAGCCAGAGCACCGGTCACCCTCCCGGTGTCATCGATTTATGCCTCTCTCTTGTTTTTTTCTGCATCTTTCTTGCCTTTGGCAGTGGGGTATATAAAGAGAAACATTCGGCAAGGGTTTTAGTCCTCAGATCTGGTTTCATTGGTACCCCTCGGCCCAGCGACCATCAACAACAACTTGGAAACGTGAGTCAGGGCCGTCGAAAGGCGATATTTTAATGGGATCCAAATCGGGGCAGATGAAGAGATCATCTCCGAGTGCCGGAACAGAACAAGGGGGCCATATTTCCTTTGCCCAGTTTAGCACCTATAAATAGACCAGCTGCTTTTGGGTCGTGCCTCTGGGTAACAACCGTCCTGCAGCCAGAACTCGAACGACATCATGTGACACGATCCGTTGAGAAAAGGCCGCGGATAACAGAGATGTAATTCAGATGTAAACATCAGCGGCCATTTTCTGTCGGGCGAGATAAGATCACCGGAGCGATTCTGCCAGAATCTGGATAATAGCTGCGATGAGATGGGAGCGCTTTCCGCGACGTTCGTCTGCATTCCCGTCAGTGACCGCGGACTACACGGCACAGAAATTCCCCTGTTGGAGGCCCCTCTTTATCCTCATACATTTAAATTCATTGACAGAACAAAGCAACTACTCCTAGTTTCTCAGCCTTCAGTGGTGACTCAGCATTATTTAAATTGAAACCTTATTCAACAAGTGAAGGTTAGCTCCCTTTCTCATGGATACAGCACCATTTTCCTCCCAGGCTTTGAACCCACAAGCTTTTGGTCGGACATCTCTTTTAAAAACAGTCATAACATTTCAGGGTTGGTGCATGAGACCTTCCCAAAGTCTCTCTGCAGGATTCTTCATGGTACCAGATGACACACTGAATCTGGAGTCTTTCCCATACAGTAAATACAGGATGTGATCAGAGAACACCCTGGACAGAATTTTCCTAATTAATACATTCAGTAGACACTGTTTCCCAGGTCTTCTGTGTGATCTGCCATATTGGGGGGGCCAGGAGATGATTTTAATATTTCTCAGCATTTTGGGTTTTTCCATCCATCCATCCATCCATCCTCCACTGTTTGCCTACATCCAGATCATGGGGATAGTCTGAACAGAGATGTCCAGACCTCCCTCTCCTCAGTCACCTCCTCTAGCTCGTGTATCTGGATCCTAGGGAGGTGCTTCAATCCAACCTGGAGGAGACCCCGGGGCAGACTAAGACATGCTGGATACTTACCTTAAATCGTTGTGAGATTTCACCACACTGCAATCTAATTGGTTGATTGACCTTAAGAATAAACCATGCCTTTACCTGATTGGAGGGCATCATGTCTGCCGAAACGTGAGGAAGATTTCTATGCAATTAATTACCACGAAGGAGCATGGGTGGTGTCTGAAACTGCTGCCCTACTGTCTGTGTTAACGCTCTACACAACTGCTGATATCCCAGCCACTCTGGTCTGTGTGGAGGCCCCACAGAAGAGAAGCACCTTTGTTATTTCAAGTCTCGCTGTGGTCGCAATGGCGGACCCACGTGACGGAGGGATCTTGTGCGTGGTGGAGGTGGGGAATTAGCAAAAGGTCCCGTTCCCCCACTGTGGGAGACAAACAAAAACGCTTAGGAGAAATTGACTTAATGGGGTTCATTGACCCTCCCCCAAGCCTTGACAGCCCACGGTGGGTGGGACCTTCTCTGCCCGGACAGAGGGATAACCCAAGCCGACAGTCGTTACAGTAGTCAGTGATTGGCAGCATGGTAACCCCACAGGCTGCAGTTTGAGGCTTCATTGCTGTCTGCACCACGATCGTTAATCGAGGCTGTAAATCCAGCCAAACCTTGGATGTTTATCACCTTTCGTCTTCATTTTTACACTAAATCTCCTGAACTTTAAATTCAGGCCTGGACTGACACTGTGCAACAGCAGACCAATTTGTCACTGGGTGGTGAAGGTGGGGGGGGGCGGGTCATTATTATTTATGCATTTGTCACTTGCTTAATTACGGGTCACATGACAGTGTTGCACATAGCTTTCAGTTTAATGTCCACTAATATGGACTTACATTTTGCTCTGGGTAGATACTGTGGTATTCTGTACAGCATTCAGGAGAAATTCAGGATTCAGTGTCACCTACTGAGGGTGCCAGTGCTTCTTCAGGACATTATAAATTGGAAAAGAGGAGGGTGGTGAAAACCTTCCATGCTTTGGGGGTGTATATGCTCTCTGGGAAGGTTGGTTCAGAGAGGATCTAAAAAACAAGGGTTTAGGGTGTACTCACACTAGGCAGTTTGAACCGTGCCCGAATGCGTTTGACCACCAAAGCGCGGTTCGTTTGACTAGTGTGAGTGCTCCCAATCGTGCCTGGGCGCGGTTCATTTAGCCGTCTCTGGCACACCGCTTGGAAGAGGTGTGCCAGAGCGCGGTTCAGTTGGACTCGGGCGCAGTTCGCATGTAGTGTGAGCACTAATCGTGCTGGAGCATGAAACAGGACGCGTGGCGTCACGTTTTTGCGATGCACTTCAGCTTGTACTTTGCAAACCTCAAACAGGCTGCGAGAGGGCTGTGGACCACTGCGGACCAAACGGCTCAAAATTTCTATCAACAAAGTAACTAGAGCGATAGACTCCATTGCGTTCAGCGAGAGCGCACGTTCTTCCTGTTTATCCTG
>JAODKF010000089.1:22312889-22331627 GCA_026779585.1 Mormyrus proboscirostris
GCGTGTTTTATGCATTGGCTTTAGTTGCTAATAAGGATTTTAAACACCGCTGGGTAAATCTCACCCCACCTTTTTCCTTAGTTGTTAAATTTTTCAGGGCACTCTAATGGGCATTGTTTTTTTCCCCAGGTTCAGTTTGAATGCTCGCTGCTCCTTAAAGTACTCTGACCACCAATGTCACCCAACAGCTTCTATTTTTATTCTTTTATTACTGTTCTTTTCCAAGGCACGCTCCCCAGACGACGGCCATTTCCCCTCCCCCGTGTTTATTTATTTATTTTACGGAGAAGAATGGGACTTTTCTTTCTTAAAGTGGGCTACTTTAAGCCAGAAGTTTCTGCGTGAAGGTGCGATGCAAATGAAAATAATGGCGTTAAACTTTTCAGCCTGATGATTTTTGATGAGCCCTTTTCGCTAACCCTGGCACTCAATCGCAAATACGACAGGACCCGGATCCTGAGACCTCGACAGCTTTCGTTGTCCACGGAAGGTGTCAGCGCCCCCTGCGGATGCTGACATTTCCTGTGCTGTTTATATGCGCCTATGTAAATGCCGTGTCACGAGCCGCTCTCACGTATCGCCTGACAAGGCTACTCCGTGCGCCACCAAAGCTCCCGCTGAAGGTCCCCGTTTTAATATGTCAAACTATTTCAGCCTGGGAACTTTTTCTACAGGCCCTCGGATATTTGAAGACATTTCGGAAAGCAGATTTATTCTAGCCACAAGCAATATTTGATACAATTCCGGCTCTGACATCGGCATAGGCTACGAGGGCCTTATTCAGGGGCAAAATCGAATGCTAGCCTGTCTGAATCTGACGTTATCATATCTTGTAACGGATCTTATTTCCCTAATGACGCCATGCTATTTGTGTAGCCTGCTTCCCCGCTCTGCGGAATCTGTTATTTGTAAAGAGCAGGTGCTTCATTGGGGTCCTCGGTTTAGGCTCCAAGGGCGTCCTCATTAATGCCAGTTTGAATTCCTGCACACCGGTTTGCCTGTGGCCTTGTGGGAGTAGCTCAGGGAGTGCCGGTAAGATGTCTGGCTTCCTCTCAGGAGTGGATCACACCTTCCCAAAACCTCGAAAGGAAAATCCCCCATTCCAGCTTTGTGCGGGGGATTATGGAGCCTTGTTCCGGTTGGTATTTGGGTTTCCTACAGAACAGTGTCTCTAGACATTAAAGGCGGGAGGTGTGCAAATCGGATCACACCATGTGATGTGTGAACTTGGGGATGATTATTCCAGAAGCCACGCATTGTCGGACGCTGGAAAAAAGCAAACTATAACCCTACAAGCGTAGGTCACATGACCTGTTGTAATCTTTTAGGAAGGACTAGTTTGGGTTGGATCACCAATCCGGAATTTACGCATGAAAGTTTGCAGATTCACATCCCCAGATGTGAGTGCAGTTGTACCTTGGAGGGAGGAATTTAGATTAATCGCTGGATTAATCGCTGCAATAATCTAGGTGCACAAATCTGTTTCGCTTTTTGGGTAAGTGTTTAGGGTGAATATGGTAATTTCTCTTTAAATCATATCCATTTATATGATACGCTTGTAGAACTATGGAAAAATTTGGAGCTTACATGGATCCATACAGGGTAAAGGCAGAGGGGGAATTAAGGATGACTGCAACTGAACTTTTCTTATTAAACTGCCTTGGGGTAGTTTTATCATGTTCCCTTAGAATGAATCAACTCTGAGAAAAACTGTGAGATTTAAGACGGCCAAACGTTATGGCTGTGCCAATCAGAAGGTCGGTGGTTCAAATCCCAGGGCCAGGAGAGTGATGTCACCATTGGACCCTGCTTCCTCAGAAATGCATGCTGCGTTTGATGAAAGTGTCGGCTAAATGAATCGAAATGTCAAGTGTAAAATGGGGAGCAGATCGCAGCCACATACTGAGCAGTCTGGAATTCTGTGGGGGCCCTGGCACTCAGCAGGTGTCTCTGGGGGTCACGGCCCCCTGAATCAGAGTCGCTTTGAGATGATGTAACCCTCTGTACACAGGCATAGTGGGGGCGGGGGGGTGGAGTGTGCACATTTCCCGCCAAAATGCAGTCTGGGACTCCTGGGAATATTGGCTGCTTACTCAGTACATAATTAAATCCGTTAGAAGTTACTGCATTGTGAAAACTGTTTGTATTTTAAGTCTGATTTTATGTAAATACCATGCAGATCGGGAGCTTGGCTTATTTGTGCGGCGAAGGCTTTTCTAAATTAACCGAAGATCGCATAAAAGAAGAGACACTTCCTAAATGGTGTGGGGTCCATTAAATAATTACTCAAGAAACTGTAACAAGTTGGGATGCGTTTGATATTCTCTAATGAAAAATAAGTATCCAGGGAACGGGAACACTTGAAATAGCTGAAGGCTTTGCCTCTAGGGGGCGCCTGTGAAGCAGGTGCTTTGAAAGGCTCGGATGATTTAAGCTAAATGCAATTCAGCGAGAAGCTCAGCAGCCATAGCGGTGGCAACTAAAGGGCTCCGGGGCACCGGGGGCCTCAGGATGGAAACAAAGGCGCGCGTCTGCTGGAGGGGTTAATGTGGGATTAAAGGGGTTTGAGTGAGATTCCTTCTGCGGACTAGAGCAGCTCCGGTTAAAAGCTGCCCTCAAAGTCCCACGTGGGAACAGAAAATGTTTACAGCCTGAATGGCGATTCATTTAGCCTTTCACAGAGTTTATTGTGGTGTGTAGGATTTAGCTATGCTGGCTGGTTGCCACTAGTGGCTGCCCTGCAACTCCACCCCAAAACTTTGTTTTTACCGTATTTACGTTTTTTTTTTTTTTTTTTTTTTTTTTTTTTTTCTATTTGGTGCATGTGGGTTAAGCTTCCGTCTGACAGTCGTCAGACTGACGCTATGGCGCCAGAGCCTGCGTACGACCTCAGGATTTTTGGTTTATGCACACTTGTACTGTTGGACCTTTGGGCCGTCAAACACCATACGAATGACTGGTAGACACATCTATCTGGATGGCTGGATGAATGGATGGATTGATAGATTGATTGATTTATTGATTTGCATTCATCTCCTGAAAAGCCCTCTTGCTTGACATAAGCAGAGTATAACCCTTTCCTCTCTTCGCTAATCAGGTACTCCATCGACTGGAAGAATGACCTGGACAGCTACTTCGCCATCGACCCGGTGGAGGGCACGATCTCCACCAACCACCTGCTGGACAGGGAGACTGTGGCCCAACACACTATCTCCGTGGTGGCAACGAAAGTTAGTAAGTATGAAGGGGAACAGACAAGCCCTGGTGGAGAAAATAAATGGCAGGAAAGTGTGTAGAGCAGTGAGGAGATAGAAGGATAGAGTGATGGGTGAAACAGAGTGGAGGATGAGGAAGGATGAAGGAGGAGAGGTTATGGTGCTCGAGAATATCAGCCTTGTTATTTAGTACGGAGCTGGTCTAGACACTCCTTCTCAATCCCCGGTGTTTTCGTCCTGTGACAGATCTGCTTAAGATTGCTCCCTCTACCAGCAAAGAGTTGTGAATCGCAGGCAGGGACCAGTCTGTTGTCTCTGCCGCCACCCCTCAACAGGGTCCTACAGAAACGCTTGGTTTGACTGGCCCCCGGCGGCTGCTGTGTCTGTGAATTTCTGCCGCCAGATTCATGGATATGTGTGTGTTTGCGGAGGGATTTGGCCGTGTGTGTGAGATTAGTGCATAAACCCAGTACGCGCTCTCCCGAGCGGTGCGATGAAGAGACGGAGCTTTCATGACGGATACCCAGACGCGCTGATTCTCATGCTGAAGTAACAGCGCCAGTTTGTGACTGATAATCGTGCCCTCGCTGGGTCTGCGTAAGTCGGAATCCCGCCACAGCACCGTGCTCAGCCAAAACCACGCAGACGGAAGTTAAATTAACGTAGCAGATAGCGCAATGGCAGCGAATGCACTTGAAACACACAGGGACCTGCTGTCATCGAGGTGGCGGAAGGTCCCCCCCCCCCACGAAGGACAGACCAGGCCTCTATATTTGGGGTTTGCCTGGTTATCCGAGACGGGCAGAGGTATTTTGGAACTGCGTGGTTTTTCTGCACTCTGTGACTAACTCCTGTGTGTGACTCTCTGGTATCTAGACTCTAGTATCTGTGCAGAGGATTGTTGTTTCCACTCAGAATTTCAATTCTGGACCTCCCACATGTTTCAGCAACTGAATAAATAGCTAGCGAGTACAGTCAGAAAATCATAGCTAGCTAACTGGTTAGCAGTACATGCTGCTTCAGCATCTCCCGATTTTAAAAAAAAAAAACAATCTGTTTGTTATTTAGTGTAGTGACTATTTGTGGTCTACAGGGGACCCACCAGGGACCTTATGCAAATGTGCAATTTGAGTGGTGCTAATCACTGCCCCTGGGTGTATGCGGGGGTCTGATTACGGGAGGCTTCCCACGCCTAAGAAAACCAAACACTTCTTACCCAGAAAGGAAATGCTTTCGGTGTAGCTCCCGCGCCCCCTACAGGCAAGCGGCAGCCTGGCACGTCGCCGTGATTAATCCCCTCTGTTGCTGACCTTCTGTCGACAGACTCATAAAGGGTGAACTTCACTCCGCCCGCTTAATACAGACGGATGTCTCACGCTGTTAATGAAGCTCTTTTCTGAAGGATATACTGGGAGAATCCCCCCGGGGAACCTGCTCTGCTCGACGCCACACATGTGGAGTGACACTGAAAGCCTAGGAAGGCTCAGATTTTAAAAGCTGCGTCGGAGTAACTAAGTGTGCATTATTTGTTCAGTGCTCATATCCAGTGCCGTTTAAAACCTGCGCTAAAGCTCTAGAGCAGAATGTACAGTGTTTTATTTTCTGCTTTCTTGCTGCTGGTTTTCATGCCATCTACAGCAGGAGTTTGATGCTTGGACAGGTTGTTTATATTCTTTTTTGTGAGCATATTGCTGCCCTCTGTTGGAGGACGTGCGGAAGTTCCCTTCAGCGCTGACTGTGTTTTCTCTCATCTGTTAGATTATGCTGAGGTTACGTAATGAATTTCCATGATAATTAACCGTTTTCCGGGTTTTCTGGCTCCTTCCCAGACGGATTCCTGTGCATCTGTGTTTTTGGGATGGCTTTATATAAAAACCTGGTTTCAGGGTACAACAGAAGGCCCTCACTGTCATGCAGGGATTTCTTTTCTCTTTTTTAAATCTGGCACTTTTTTAGCCCGCTGTCCTTCTCGGATGGCTGCGCCCTTTAAGCCCCTGACAGCTTTGGGAGTGAGCCGCAGTATATTAGTGTTGCGTTATTGTGAAAAAGCCACCCCTCCCCCTATATCATTGCATGAGTAACCCCCATGCTGTCGAATAGCTGACCCCCCCCCCCCCCACTGTGGACATCTGGAGGAATACGGACTGCTCTTTTCACTGGCTGGGGGAGGAGGGAGAGGGGGCAGAAAAGCAGGAATGGTGAAGCATCACAAGAATGACAGTATGATGCAGTGTAAAATAATTTGGGGGTGGGGGGGGGGGGTCTCGTGGTGCTGGATGCTGGGGCACTTCTACTCCCCGGGGCATCTGAGCCTATGAGATCGACGGTGGGTGTGCTTACTTCTGTGCAGTCAATCGCTGTTAGGTTTTAGCCAATCAGAAGTGAGTACGGTTACCGCAGTACCTAAGCCGCCCCTGTCTTCAACCTTTTCAGTGCTGTGCCCACCGGTGGTGACATGACCAGAGAGCTGGACTTATGAACCAAACCCTGCTGTTAAATCTGTGGTTTAACACTAAGCAGAAATGATGTCAATCATTTACAGCCAGTTATATAATGTTTAAAATTGGATATTGGTGTGGCGCCCCCCATAGGGCACTGACTGCCAGTGCTCAGATTGAATTACATTGATGATTAAGCATATAGCCAATTCAGACAGATGGCTGGGTAACCAGCCTGAGTGGGCTTAAGAGGAATTCAAGCTTTCAGTCACTATAAATAGCGTACTTATTATGTTGGCTGTAAAACACGTCTTCGGCCTCCTTCTCCATGGTCCCATGACAACCTGCAGGCTTCCGGTTCCAAACCATTTAAGTGTTTCAGTTGACCTGGCTCAGACTCTTTTTTTTTCCTGGCATTTATCTCCCATAAGACACAGGAAGTACTCGAAGAGTTACAATCACCATTCCCGCAGGTGGTCCGCCTTCTGGAAATGTGGTACGATACCTCTGGGATTTCCGTGGATAGTCGCGGTCATTCTTCTAGGCTGCAGTTCCGAGAATGATCAACAGGGGGCAGTGTGGCGCCATTTCTTGATAGTCTGTCTGTACCCCATTTTTGAAATCCTCCATTAAAATAATAGTTATTATATATGTGCACTTTTATTAGAGATTGAACATGTATTGATGCAGTGTTTCTTCTTTGTCTTTCTTAATACTCATTCAGACAATCCAATCCTCAGCAGCAAGGTTGCTGTAACAGTCCAAGTACTGGATGTCAACGAGTTTCCACCAGAGCTGGCCATGCCGTATGAGACCTTCGTTTGTGAGAACGCCAAGGCGGGCCAGGTAGATCGGTGTGTGTGTGTGTGTGTGTGTGTGTGTTGATACATGTGTGGGGCTGTTGAAAACCTGTTATTTTAACAGTGTGGGGAACACATTGTATTTTGCTAGGTAATTTACGGGTAAGGTGAGGGCTGGGTTGGGGTTAAGGTCGTCTTTATTGGGATTATGGTTATGCTCATGGAAATGAATGGAGAGTCCCCACAAAGATAAAAGCTGAAATGTGTTTTTGTGTGAGTCTGTGTTTGTGCGTGTGTCTGTGTCTCTGTGTGTTTGAGTGTGTGTGTGTGTGTGTTTGTCTGTGTGTTTCATGGGACCTCTGAACACAACATCCATTCATCCATCCACCTTCCAATTCCTTATTCAGTACCGGTTTGCAGGCAAGAAAACAAACACTTATCTTTTCATCTCCCTTTGTTAGAAATAATTAGAGAAGAAAGGCAAAGCAGCATCTTTTTTTTTTTTTAGTTTTTTTGTGCTTGCAATCAGGGATCTAGCGATAATGGAAATTTGTTATAGACAACTGGAATCATCGTAGAAAAGGGGAAATTACATTTATACACATGCAGTGCTGAGATGTGCTTGTGTGCATGTGCCTTGATGTATCACACAGCCTCAATGATTCATTACACAGCTCAGCACCTACAATAGATCAGTTACGCCACAGAAAAGATAATTACATTCCACCGAAGTGATGGTATCTATTGTGCAGCTTAGCGCTGACCACAGATGGGAATACATCTTGATAATTACACCCCCCGGATGACTTCAGCCATTAGATAAGCACCTGCCACGGTATTTAATTATCTGCGATGGTAATTTTGTGAACCCCTGTGTATATACATATTGCTAGCACGTGTTTGCTGAGATTTATATTAAACAAGTGCCACTGGAGAGGTCCTCGGCCAATCAATTTGTTCTCTGCTGTGCCTGGCTGTGGTGTCAGCCAATGGCTGTTCAGAGATATGCATCAAGAGGGACATCTGCTCTGATTGGTTGAGAAGGCCACCATTTTTTTTGATGGGATTGAGGTTATTCTTATCTTGGTGGACGGAAAATGGACATTTCCATTTACTGAAATACAAACATGTCCTGTTACTGCCCAGATGATAGTGTTTCGGTGGGCCCGTTTTAGTTCACCATGTGTGAATATCAGTAGAAAACTCCTTTATCTACCTTGTAACATGTTGCAGCTCAGCTCTTGGCTGAGTCATCGTGGTCCACTGAGGCGTCCTCAGAGGACACCTTCTTGAAGCCAAACGATGCAGTGAGTGTCGTAGAAGAGCTCCCCCTGGGGGTGGCTGTGAGAAATTCCACATTGGCTCTTTGTTTCAGTCCTAAGGTATCGGTATCTGGGAAACACTCTAATTAATTAAATGCTAATTCATTACGATTATTACATAGGCAGAGGTTTTGGTAGCATCTACTAAGTTCTGTCATGCATGAGGGGAAACCGATAAGCTCTCAGATACTGTATACTTGAATCTGTTCGTGGATATACTGGAATCTATTCTCAGATATAATAGAAGCTACACTCAGATATACTTGAATCTGCTATTGGATACACTGGAATCTATACTCAAACATACTAGAAGCTACAGTCAGATATACTTGAATCTGTTCTTGGATACACTGGAATCTACGCTCAGATATACCAGAAGCTACACTCAAATATACTTGAATCTGCTATTGGATATACTGCATTTTACGCTCAGATATACCAGAAGCTACAATCAGATATACCGATATCAAGCATATTTCGAGTTTAACTCTCCAATGTGAAGACGTTCCTGGGATGTAGATCATAAGAGTCCTGTAGGATACTGCACAGTGCTTTGTTCTACCCTCTCCCAAAAAGCGTGCCTCCGCTTCATAACCGAATAAAGACGGGGAGCGCTCCTTGTTCTTACCAACCAAGAATAGCATGACGTTCTGACCAAAGGCTGCCAGTGGGAGGAGATCGAAGTTGAGATTCTGACTGCGAGTGACTGGGCCAATCATGGTGAATGAGTGCAGGGCTAAGAGCTGGAAAGAGCCAAAAATCACACCAGAAGAGACGTTTTCTTTTCAAAGGCGACACAGTGCATTTGGAATGAATATGTAATGTAATAAAGCTGCTGTGTTTAGGTTCTAGGTAACCCTAGATGTGTGGAAAGTAATCATCTCTCTTAGGTGGGACAGACGGGCCTTTGACAGGACATTACATGTTAATTTGAAAGGGCCTGAGTAACATTTGTCTATTTCCCAAAGTGCATTGTTGAGAATGTAAGGTCACCAATTGGCTGGAGCAGCTGAAGGTTAAGAGCCTTGCGCAGGGAGCCAATGGTGAAAATCACACCGCTGACCCTGGGATTTAAACCAGCAACCTACTGACAATTAAATTGCCCATTATGCAATATAGGAGACAAAGCACCATATGTCCCACCACTCTTGGCCAAGTGAGTTTTACCCAAGATACACACACGTGCTGCTATCTCGTGATCTCGGAACGGGGGAAGGCTTCAGTCTGGTAGCCAGATTCGATCCCAAGTCGTGAATCCCAAATCATAAAGTGCTTTGTTTTTTTCCATTTATTTAACAGCAGAGAGGCGCAGCGATGGAATGATCGGAACCTGGGTCCCATTAGGGGACAGATATATGCAGGCAGCCTTAAGGGAAGCTATTTATGGAAATGGAACTGAGCACTAGGTGGTTAATATTCCCTCTGCCTGAAACGTGCCACTTTGCTAAATAAGAGGAGACAAGGGGCATCAGCGGGAGTGAGGGGCTGTTGGAGGGAGAGGGCGGCTTGTCTCTTTCGATTCGGGGGTCTCCTGTGATGTCATTTCCCATGGTAGGGAGCATTAGGGACGATCGGAGGGCTGAACCATGGTGGGATCTGTCCAGGTCACCGTTATTGGGGAAGTGAAGCACAGGGATTCCCCTCAAAAGCAGCGCGATGAGCCCCTGCCAGGCACACATGCCAGCCTCTAGGCCTGTGCCAGAAGCTTCTGGAAACACAGCTGTGTCAAAAAAAAAAAGGACTCGGGGTTGGTGTCCTTCCCCCGTGATTAAAATGGCCCAATATCTTGTTCTTTGAAGTTTTGGCTTTTGAGAGAACGATGAAGTATCTGCCAGGTTTAGCCAGTTAGCATGAACCCCGGGGCGAGAGCTTTGCAGTGCCTTTTTGAAGTCGCTCGGCGTTGTCGACACAGGTGCCATATTTCAAGGGCCTGCCAATCACAGGGCTCCACAGGCGTGGCAGACAATGAGCGTGACTCACATGAACTGGTGCGGGGATTGATTAGCTAGCCTGGCAGGGGGTCATCTGGTCCTAAATCAGATCTCATTGCAATCAATGTGTTTTTACAGAACACTGAGCCCCTGAATTCTTTTTTTTTTGTTGTTTTTAGATGTTAAAATAAGTCAATTACAACTTTCCAAGTAAACGACACAAAAAGTTACATTTTCATTTTCTTTTAATTACAGTTTTCCAGCAGTGAATCAATTGCAAGGCTGAATTGGGAAATCGAGGAAATTATTTCAGAAATTAAATATCTGTAGCTTGGGTATTTTCTGGAATTAGCGTAGTTTGATGAAGTTTTGTTAGAGGCTGAGTAAGCTGTTCCAAGTGCACAAAGTCAAACTTTGAGTAAAACAAGCAGTAGATTCAGTGTCAGAGCAACGAACAACAATATATATTTCCTAAAAGTATGCATAGTGGCAGGCGATAATGAAATGTGAGTGCATTTACCCATAATCCTTACTGTAAATGTGAGAATAACCTTGAATTAACCTATTAACTTATTATTTTGTGTCCATTAATATTCACGTCCAAACGCTGTCCTACAGCTCACTGATGTACACTGTCTGGACATAGAAGCCTTGTCTGATTTCCAACTGTCCTCATTGACATCTCTGTGAATTTATTTATTGTTACTTTATATAAATATGTTTTTTAAAAAAAAAAAGGTTCAGAAGAGGCTATATTACATTAGTTAATGAAAGTACCATTGACATTCATTAATGCGGTCAATTATCCTGATGCACATTATTAACTTTTTTAATGTAAAAGGAGGTTACTGTCCCCAGCTTCAATTTTACCCATTTATAGAACCGAGTTTCTCAAAGGAGTAATTTTGGTTAAGTGCATCCTTACGGAGGCAGCCAAGGGGCCTTGAACCCACAGCCAGGGGCAGCCTGCTTTGTCTTCCCACGAGGAGCGCTGTCCTTTTATGAATCATGTGCTTGTTTGTACATTTTAATTATCTCCCAAGTTTTTATGCCAAAGCATGTACAGAGTAAACATGGACGTTCCCAGAATGCATTGCATGAGAAGGCAGCCGCTGTACAATGACCTTAACTGGAAGAAAGACCAGAGTAATTGCAGTGGAATCCCATTTTTCCCAGGTCATCCAGGTGATCAGTGCCAGGGACCAGGACCTGTCCCCCGTGGGCCAGACGTTTAGCTTCAGATCCCCACCGGAGGACATCAAGAACAAGAACTTCACCATCCAGGACTTCGGAAGTGAGTCGGCTTTCTGAGATGCCCTCGGTAGGAGGTGCAGGTCAGGTGGAGCGTGTGAGTGAGTAATATGGGGAATTTTGGCAGAGCTGAAAGGGACGAAAGCAGCGGCCATCCTGCCCTTTGGGGCGGCAGCAGGCTGCTGAGCATGACAGGCACTGCACACTGTGCACACTGGTAAATCCAGACAGTCTGCTTAAGGTTAGCTTTCTCAGTGATGGTACAAACCTCTAGCTTTCACTGGTACTGATTTCATGCTGGACTTTGTACCTACTGAGCTGTGAAATGGTCATCCTGTGGGCTAGTCCAGCTGGATTTGGCTAGAGCTACATTCACTGGTCATGTGACAGGAAAGAGCTGGATTGGCTAGAGTTACATTCACTGGTCATGTGACAGGAAAGAGCTGGATTGGTTAGAGCTACATTCACTGGTCATGTGACAGGAAAGAGCTGGATTGGCTAGAGCTACGTTCACTGGTCATGTCACAAAAAAAGAGCTGGCTTAGCTTGAGCTACGTTCACTGGTCATGTGACAGGAAAGCGTTGACTTGGCTTCAGCTATGTTCACTGGTCATGTGACAGGAAACATCTGGATTAGATAGTGCTACGTTCTCTGGTCACACAAAATAATTAGATTGGCTCAAACTACGTTCGCTGGTGGGACCAGTCAGAGCATGCTTACAACACCTGGCCACCCTAAGTCATCTTCATTAGATGCCTGTAGCATTCACATTAGCCTGGCACTGAGGGCAGGCAAAATGATTCATATCAACTGTTTTGGGTGTGATTAAACTAAGGACAGGGCAATTAGACTTAGTGAAATATATAATATTAATATATATGACTCAGATATTGATATGCACACAGTATGTCACGAATTGTGAATGATTTCCTTGCACCCAACAGGAAATAAGCAGAATGATATAAATGACCGTAGTTTTAGGGTGAATTAATCGCTCTCTGTAAAGGCAGGTGAATGCACCAGAAACATGTACGTGACCGGCATGACCGCGAAGGCGCACCCCTTAGCAAGGAAGATCATTTTAATGCAATTAACGGCCCTCACCACCAAACCACCCGAAAACAGTTTAATAATTAGAAACCACCCCCAGTGTAGTGCCTGCCTGTGGCCAAGAGGGGGCTCCTGAACCTCAGGGTGCCCACAAAAAAGCGTGGTTTTCAGTGGTAGTTAATATCGCTGCTGCCATTTTTACCATATGGAGCAATGAATTAACCAATTAGCAGCATAAATATGTTAAATCAATGTCAGTGCTAACAGATGACTTTATGGTATATGCACACCATATCTGCTGTTTGCCCCCACTCCCGCGCCTCCCCTCTACCTACAGACAACACGGCGGGCATCGTGACCCGCAGGGCAGGCTTCCGTCGTCGCGGCCAGGAGTCGTACCAGCTGCCCGTGGTGATGGAGGACAACGGCTACCCCATGCAGAGCAGCACCGGCACCCTCAGCATCCGCGTGTGCGGCTGCGACGCCGACGGCTCGCTGCTCTCCTGCAACGTGGAGGCCGTCTTCCTGCCCGTGGGGCTCAGCACGGGCGCACTCGTCGCCATCCTCCTCTGCATCGTCATTCTGCTCGGTGAGCTCTGGGCTCGGTCGGCCGTCCTGCTCGCGGCTCGACTCGCTGTCCTGTGCGATCCCTCAGATCTAAACCCCTAGGGACCGCTTTGGGAATTCCAGTCCTTCATAGATTAGCTATTCTGGTTTCCGATGTCTTTCTTAGAGCATTATGGACATGACAAAAACACCCAAGGCCGCCAGCGGTCTCTCTTTAATGTACCCAAGGTGTAGGTTTCACCTTTACCGAATAAAACCCTTCGAGGGCATTAGAGATCATTATAGATCATTAAAGACTATTTCCAGCCTTTTAAGATAATTTCGTTTTTCTTTGCAGAGTTCTCACATAGGTGCCGTAAATATACATAAGACAGAGAAGCTTATGCCGTCACCCTCGCTAGCTAATTCCCCAGAGAGCTCGACACTTTGATGTGTGCAGAAATGCAGTTTTTTTTTTTTTTTTAATAATGAGAAATGTGTAGTTGCCAGCCTGATCCAGAGTCCCCCCCAACCCAGCACCATGACAACCAAAAAAGGGGGGGGGGGGGGGAGAAACAGAGAGAAGGGGAGGAGGGGGAGCAGGAATTTGTTAACATTCACTTTACTGATTTGACTAATATGCGGAATGAAAACAGCAAGATTAGACGAGTGAATGGAAGCTTCCGCGAAGTGGGGCTGCCGGCGAGGACTCTGAAGTAGCAACTTGTAATGGCTGCAAGGCGTAATTTATACACTCGGGCTCCCGACTCATGGATTGTGCATACACTCAAGGCAAATGGAACAAGCGAGATAAGAGGGGGCCCAGTCAGTATCCTGAAGAAGCCCCCACCCCCAGCACGGTGTGCACTTAAAAGAAGTCGCTAGCCATTCCGCAATGGTCTCGGCCGATCTACCCCGGCTCACAAAGCCACTTTTGTCCCAGTCTCTGCTCCGTTTCCAAGCCAACAAGGACAGGGCTGTGAGACCCCCCCCCCCCCCATTCCGTCTTATCTGCATGGGGGGGGGGGGCACCGTGAATTTATGACCTGATTTCCCAGCCAGTCGGTGGGGGAGGGGGGGGCCTCACTGGTGGGAACGGGCCTGGTGCTCATAGGGTGTCATGGCCTAATGAGTTCCCACAATGAGGTCGTAAGTCACGTGACCGGCCCGGTGTTGGACCCTCAATCGAGCCAGAGTCCCCCCCAGTGCTGAAAACCAGGACCCTGGAACTCTGGAAGGAAGGAGGGAGAGCAGATGGGAGGGAGGGTAGATTTCATTCTGCTCCAACTCTCAGGAACCATATTGCTACATTACATTTACCCACCGCTTTCAGGTCTTTATACCCACAGGACACTTTTTGTCTGGGCTGAAAGCACCTTTGCCGTGTCCCTACTCATGTTTTATGGCTTTGAAGAACACAGCATCGGTGTAACAGGGGACTAGGGACTGACCATCACTCATAGTGTGGGATCAGTGAAATATACTGGGGCGGGGCCACAGAGATAGAGGCTCCAGCTGAAAGTTGATTGGACCCCTCCCCTGTCACTCATTGCAAGACATATCATTGGCTAATGATAATGTCGGCCGCTCTCTATGAATTTTAGCCCCTCTTACGTCTCCCTAATGAATATCCCGTTTGTAGTGGACTGCAGGATAGACGAGCGCGAGTATAAGGATGAAGTAACGTGGAGACAGAAAGCCGTTCGATGCAACCGCTCGCCTTCATGCGAGACTGTCCCACGCGATGGTGTCAAATTAAACCCGAATTAAATTTCCCAGACCATTATTTTTCATCCCCATGACAGGAACCAGCAAAGCTGCCTGGTGCTCCTTGCCCGTTTAATTAGCTTCTCGCAGTCTTATCCCGTCAGCTGCTGGAGCGAGCCATGGAGACCACATCCGGAGATGTTGCGTGGTGCGGTTGAGTTAGGGGGTGGGAGAGGGGCAGGGCAGGGAGGATTCACACATTGGCAATTGTTCTCTTGCATTTTCCAGGTGACCCTTTCCCATAATTACAGGTATCCGTTGGAACACGGCTAAGTGTTGGAACACGGCTAGAAAACAATTGGCTGATTTCAAGAGTCACATTTCTATGGCCGCATTGTTAATGACCCTTAAAAATATCAAATGTTGTCTTTGTGCTAATCTGTGAGGGTCTCACATATCTGAGCTCAGCCATACCTATGGCTGAATAAGTTATGATGATATTTATTTTAAAAAACGGTATGAGTTACCACTAGATGGTGCTCAAGCACAAAAACAAACCCATACGTGGATGTCGCAGCAGTGTGGAGTGATTTAAAAGCCAGCAAGGTGTACTGTTGCAAAATTCCGTTCAATAAAGTTCTTTATTTGAGTCATAACGTAGATATGTGGATTTGAAATGGAGGTGTGTGGTCATTGGAGGCCAGAACAAAGATCGGTCATTTAAAATGGCAGAAATGGAGGGAAAGTAGGATTGTCCCAAGAGATTTTATATCCACTTGGACCTTCTGTACCATTTCCATGAGTTAGAAAATTGTGACTTTGTATCCGAATCTTGTTTTCGTCTTGTATATTTAGACAAAAACAAACAAACAAACAAACAAAACAAGCATCACTAGAGCTGTTTTGTGGGGTTCAGTAGTAACTCATAGACAACACCATTCCTCCCACCCCTCGAGTTTGATATCTCATATTTCCATCGAAGTTCCACAGGTTGAGGCCTGGCCACTCACTTCATACATCTCTAGTCACGCACCTAGGTACTTTCATCAGGACAGCCATTTACGGAGAGTTTGATCTGAAAAATCTGCCTGAGTGCTGGTGGGTTGTGCCGCTAAAGAATGTGTATCTGAAACGTGCGTGTGACCATGTCCATCCGTCCCGTGCTCCTCTGCAGTGATCGTCGTCCTCTACGTGGGTCTGAGGAGGCAGAAGAAGATGGAGACCCTCATGACCTCCAAGGAGGATATCCGAGACAACGTGATCCACTACGACGACGAGGGCGGCGGCGAAGAGGACACACAGGCCTTCGACATGGGTGCCCTGAGGAACCCCAAGACAGTGAAAGAGGGCCCCTCCCGCCGGGACGTCAGGCCCGAGTCCGCCCCCCTCCCAAGGCCGGCCCCTGGTTCTCAGGACGGCGCTGACATGCGCGACTTCATTCACCGGCGCCTACGGGAGAGCGATGTCGACGGATCGGCACCACCGTACGACTCGCTGGCCACATACGCCTACGAGGGTAACGGATCCACCGCCGGCTCTCTCAGCTCCATCGACTCGCTGGTGGGGGAGGCCGAGGAGGACTATGATTACCTCCGAGAGTGGGGGCCACGCTTCAAGACTCTGGCGGGGATTTTTGGAGAGCAGGACTCCCAGTCAGAGCTAACGGACAACAAGCATTAACACCAGTGATCGACACCTTGGGTCCATTTTTATCGTTTTGCTGTTGCCGTTTATTTTTTCTTTTTTTTTTTTTTTTGGCAGATTTGTTTTCGGTTCATTTAATACTGGCTTCTCTTTTAAGGGATATTATCACTCTCCTCGCTCTTGAGATGCTGCCTCGGAAAAATCCGAGGAGAAAGAGTCAGAGGATGACGAGCCAGCCTTCCGGTTGTCCAATTTTCTGTAAATGTAGGCCAATGCGCCAGTAAGGCTCGTGGCTGGAAATGAATGCAAGGATCCTTAAACTCATTTTAAAGTGCCTCAAGAGACCGATTTTCCTTATTTTCCCACAAAGACGCTCTTTTTTTTTTTGTTCACCTTTGGCTGGTAACTCCAAGTGCCCATAGAAAAGGCTGGAATTTTGGGGTTGTTAGAAATGCGGCGTAAAGTTAGCAGTAGCCCGTTCCATCGCTAATTAACTGCGAAATAAAGGCACCTGGCAAAGACGCGGCGGCCCAAAATAGGCCAAAGATATTTTAAGGTTTATCACTTAATTTATTTGACTATTTATTTATTTATGTATTTATTTATTTATTTATTGTCTATTTAATGGTTTTCTTGCTTACCGATTGATGCATTCAAAGATGAAGAGAAGATGAGGAATTCTTCTTTTTTGTTAACTTGACGAACACTTGAGGTTTTTTGTAATTATTCACTTCCCATCCGGCAGCGGACATGGCGAACAGCTGTACAAGGTTGTACTTCTTGTTAAAATAATAATAATAAAAAAAAAAAAAAAAAATTAGGGCTACACATGGAGTATTTCGTTTCAGGTCATGTATTCATCACCGTTTTCTTAAATAAACACCACTTGGAAATATTTTTGTCTTCTGAAATATACATTCCTCTGTATTGTAGTGTAGATGTATTAATGCAGTTATAATTCGTATAGGAATACAAATTAATGAGTACATTTATTCTGCTGCTGATCTGTGAAAAGAACTCTGAACTTCATGGAAAATCACAGTCGCTGCAGCCGAGAAAATGGGTCGTACCATACTCCTCATCTTAAATTACGCTGTGTTTTGTGCAGTTATTCATAAAGCTTAAGAGCATCATGTCATGGTTGGTCGTTACCTTTAGGGACCGGAACTGGAGATGTTTACTTGTATTTTAGGGGCCGTGCGAGTGGCTCACTTGGCATTAGTGTGGTTATCTTTTTAACTATTTCAGAGTCACGTATTTGGAATAATTATCTCACTGTTGGTGACAGTTACCTGTACTGTAAGTATGTTATTCAGAGCTGGCTGTGCGTGGGTCTCTAAATATTTATTTGAGAACTGCTTCTGCCAGTTTGCTTATGAGTGATCAGATTACCTTTTGAGTAAACTTTCACAGTTAACTTTAATTATCGATGGAATTTGTTTCATTAAATGCGTAGCTGACATTGATGTCATTGCCATCATGCCTGCAAATGTCTTTAAAAAGACTTTAAAAGACACCTTTAAAAGACGCGAGGAAGTCAGGCACGGATCGATTCGATCCGCGAGCTTGTTTGAGCTTCATTAAGTCTTGAGTGGATCTGAGGAGGTCTACGCCGTGCGAGCCTGACGATGGCGATCGGATCTTGTTAAAGATCGATCTACATTCTGATTGGTGTAGCTTTCATTCTCCACAGAGCCGACGACGGTTCAAAATAACAGCAAGGCCGACAGGGCGGTCCACGTTTGATAACACCCCCTGAGGGCCTTGAAAAGCCCTCCGTACCATTTTGTCTGAATGCTCAGCTCTGCCCGCCTCCCCGACTGGCACGAGGTTTATGTCACGGAGCGCCTCGCTGTCTCCTTCCATCTGCAGAGTTTTTGTGTGCATGATGGCTGCAAATGCTCAACCGGGAAAATCTTGTTTCCTGAGCTGAAGTGATTTTTATTTGATAGCGGTAAATAGCGTTAACAAGCAAGCTAACCGTTACACTGTGGGCACATGTCACCCGTACAGCAATGCTCAGTGACAGATTAAGCCTATTTTTTAACTTGACCGATGATTTTGGCATCTTAGGGATCAGATAAGGTGAGATAAATTCTAACGTGTTTTATAATTTGTAGTATGCTTCGAGCACGATGTCTGGCCCTGCTTAGCTTCTTGGATGTCAGTGCTGATGTTTGAGGATCTCGGCCCGGACTTGATTCCGTGAAATTACCTGTGGTGATTGGCCATTGGCCTCTGCACATGGGATTGACACCGTTTAATATCTGAATTTGCAGTTTTCTGATCCAGAACCTTATAGTAGTCTCTATTAGTCTCAGGACCATTACCTGTCTGAATCCTGCTAGTAGTGGAGCTATGGGAACTGAAAGTTGTTAAGGTAACCTGGGTCTGGAATCGGCAGACTCAAATAGCCCCTAATTGCTCTTTTTGGATTAAAGCATCTGCTAAGTATATAAATTGTAATTGTAATTGTAATTGTAATTGCTTGATTCTCAAAATGCCTGGTAACTTCTGAGAGTCACGACCACGTATATAATCATATGACATATACTCTCAATGCCTGTCGCTTGAGTCGTATCACTTTAACATACGTAAATAAGAGGCCCCCACCCGCCCTTTCTGGGGGCCTTTGTGGGCTACGAGTGCTAACCTGCTTCTACTGCTAATGAAGTTGGCACAACACAGAGGTTTTGCTTCATTGTAAACTGAACGTGATTAAGAATTTAATTTCCACGGTGCTCACTCGTCTACAGATTAACGGTAAATACATGACATCCTGATTCCAACTCCCCCCGCCTTTGGCTACTCTTGTTTCCATCTCATCACCCCC
>JAODKF010000089.1:22346118-22358445 GCA_026779585.1 Mormyrus proboscirostris
CCCCAGTAGCTATGGACACAAACAATTCAGAAGAAAGTCCATAGACTCCGTTAAATTACCGTTTAAAGGACTCATATTACGACCAGAATCCTGGCACTGAAACTACAATATTTATTTTCTTAATTGATTCTTTATGCTAGTGCCATGCTTGCATACTAGCTGCAGAAGTGAGGCAACCTTCCAGGACCTCGCTCCTTCTGATAATTTCCACAGAAATGAGGTGAGCTGCCAGGACCCCACTCGCTCCGAGAATTTCCACGCAGACCCATAACTATTGGCTTACAGTTAATGAGGCGGTTAAGGTTATTGGTAGGGCCGCAATGGATCACAAAATTCACCGGTTGGATCATATCATGGTTTTGAGTCATGGAGTGGATCATTTTTCGGATCATCAAAAAAACAAAAATGGAGACCGATATAACTTTGCTTTCTATTTATTGCTTAAACAACTTAGAGGACACTTAAAGCTAGGGACCATTCGTGCAAACCCACACCAGCTTTTTCTGTATCTCTTCACTGCATCTCTGCATCATACAAAAGTCCATAGAGGACATCCATCATCATATTCTTTTGTCATGGAATTTCAAGATCACGACAAATTTTTCTTGTAATTTCAGCATAGCCAAAGTTGTTTTCTCGATAATTATTTTCTTGACATCACAAAATAAGAAGTTGTCATCTCAGGGAAACAAAAGTTAGACACGCACAGAGAAACAGGGAAGCGGAATGCTAATGCTATTGAATCCATGCATTTTTTATTGCTTTCCCACCAAAATCCTACAGTTTCCCCTCATGTGCTACACATAAGGGGGAATTCTCCCTCACTGTCCTCTATAGATTTCCATAGCATTGGGATTTAGGGAATTATTACTTTAACAGCTGTAGTTGGTGTAACACATCCGTCAGTGTCTGAGTGATCAGTTTACCCAGCAGGTAAGGGGACCCATCACATTTCCTGTTACATCATCTACATGTCAGGCTTCTGTTCAGGCTCGACTGGTCTCAGTGATGGTTAGGCTCGTCTCCCCTGATTTTCACGTGGGCTTCTCTCTCGTTTTACCCCCTTTCCCGTGTGCTAGGTCACACCTCAGCAACATACAGACGTTTCATTTTATTGGAAAGATTAGTGGGTCACTGCTGCGTAACATACCAGAAAGGGGGTACATTTGGAGGTTTCTCCTGTGGCCCGGAGTGCATAAAACTTCATAATTATATGACAGCAGCTCAAACACCAGGGTTTTCTTAAAAATCTTATTTTGTTGACTGGTATATTATACACACACATACAAACACATACATAATATATGGGCAAGAGTATGTGGACAACATCTCATTCTGAAATCAAGTTCATAAGGGTGTCCATATTAACATATTGCTGTAATAGCCTCAACTCTTCCAGTAAGGCTTTCCATTAGATGCTGGAATATTGCTGGTGGATTTTGCTACCATTCAGATTGGGTACTGATGTTGGATATTGATGCTGGGCGGGTTGATTGCCGGTGACATGGCGGTGCAATGATTAGTGCTGCTGCCGTCCAGCCAGAAGGTCCTGGGTTCACTGCTCGGGTCAGGTGTAGTGTCTCTCAGTGGGATGTGTTTTGCCAGGGGCTCTGGTTTCCTCCCACGGCCCATAAGTGTGCACAGCAGGTTGATTGGTGAGTCTAAATTGTCCCTGTGGTGTGTTGGTGACTGCCCAGGAATAGTTCCTGCTTGTATATATTGTTCCTGGGATAGGCCCCGGGCCCCCCCTGTGACCCTGGTTGGGATTAAGTGGCTATGGTGATGGTTGGATGATCTGGTCCGCCTCTGTGAGTTTGTGTGACCTACTTGTTCCCAGACATTTCCACTTTGCAGTCAGTATCTGACTAGGAAAGAAATGTAGCAAACTGACTTGCTGGAAAGACGGCATTCTGTGATGGTACAGCCACCCATGTTGCAGCAGTTTATGTGAGTGTGCTGTGGGTGTCCACGTACATTGGCCATATACTGTGGTTCAGCCTTGTTTTGTTGAACTTTACGAACATGCAGCTTCAGGTAATGGAAAGCAAGGCATCATGAAAGCCTGTCCTTTGTTTTCCGGGCGTGTCCCTGGCACGCTGGTCCGACGGCACCTTTACCGCGTTCACGGTATTACCATCAGCTTAGCGACGCACCTCCCGACTGTTTACAGCATCTTATGGCGCCTCGTCACGTAAGGCGATCAAACCGGGGAAACAGCGAGCACCACGGTCCTTCAGAGATTAGCTGTGAGGCAAAAAACTGCAGCTCAGACTCAAGGAATTATGCTACACATGGACACCCATATGATCTGCAAGCAGTTCTGTTAGTGATTGATATTTATATACAGGCATCACTCAACTCGCGGGAAAACCAACTCGCGGGAAAACTGCACTCAGGCAAAAAATTCCCAGAGCACGCAGAGTTTGCACAGACACTAACGCAAAAAAGCGACACAACTGAATTTTACAAGAGTAAATGTACACGTTATCTTTATAATTTAATTTCATCTGTTTATTTAATGTGTTCTTAAGTACATATAGCTAGTATATTTTTGGCTTATGTGTTTTTTGCTATAAGATGTTCTGAATGCTATGGCCAATGGGGGTAAATCCATCCATCCACTTTCCGGAACTGCTTGTCCTACTCAGGGTCATGGGGGGTCCGGAGCCTATCCCGGAGGCTACAGCCGCAAGACAGGAAACGACCCAGGGCAGGGGGGCCAACCCATCAAAGGGCACAGTCAAAAGCTGCCTGTAACCACTCTTAACACAGTAGTAAACATATAAAAATGATTTATAATCAATAAATGAATTTGTGGGTGGGGAGTTTGCGTGTTCTTCCCGTGTGTCAGTAGATTTTCTCTGTTTTCGCATGGTCCACAGATGTGGTTGAGGTGGATCCATGTGTGTGCGTGCATGCGTGTGTGAACTATGATAGACTCCAGCACAGATAAGAGGTTAAGGGAAGACCCGAGATATGAGGAATGATTTATCCAGGAAATTTTCAGTCTCATACTTATTAGTGGAGGTGTGGGGTTTCTGCACTGTAAGAGACCGGACGGTATGACGATATTAAGTATCCGTCTGGCCTCAAAAGCCTGTCGATCGCCCGCCCTCGAGGCCGGCGGCATTCGTAATAATTCCGTTAATATCTCCAGTCCCTCTCATCTTTCCGGCTTTTTAGATGAACATGGAAACTGGGGCAATCATTAACCTGACGAGCCGGCGAGCGCCAGGCTCTTACACCGTGATAATAACACGGCGACTAAAGGAACAGGAATATAATAAAAACACACTCATGGAAGTATATTTCTCGTGACAGTGTAATGAAGCAGTGTGGGGTTTTTAGCGACTATGTTAATGAAGCAGAGGTCCGTACGGTGGCCCCTTGCAGCTAGAATGATCCCGCACGGATTGGGGGGGGGGGAGGAGTTCTAGCTCATTCTCTCAGGCTACCGGGGAGAAGGGGCGGTCAGATTGTTTCCTCATATGTTGAACGGTGGTGGTGGGTGCTTTCGGCAAGACCTTGAAACCACCCCCCCCCCTCCCCAAACCGATTTGCACCACTTTAACAGTTGATCACATTTTTACCTGAAAGAGGTGAGCTGCATTTCATCTTCACGTGGGCCACTGAAAATCTGCTCACCCTCACATGCTCAATGGGCGCTGAACATGCCGTTCGCGTTGGCAGGCTGCCGCACACCGCAGTGCCCCAGAGCTATTTATCCTACATCCTCAGTAACTATGTCGAAGACAAGAACTAGAAAGTACTAGAAAGCTGAGGCCCCCATGATACCTGATAAGTAGAGTAAGTATGAACGCGCATGTCCTGTGCAGCTGAGATGACGTTTCAAAGCGCGGCCGCTTATGGTGGCTGAACACAGGCGTCATGGCGTACAAAGAGGAAGCAGCTGGTGGGTGAGTGGATGGATGGATGGATGGATGGATGGATAAATTTCTTTCTTCCCTAGGGTAAGCTACAGACATGCTTCAACTTCAACTTGAAGTGCTTTTGCTCAGAAATGCTTTTCCCCTCAATTAAGATCAGAACACTCAACAAAGGGATTAATTAAGCTCGAGACCCACTTGTCTTCAGATGAATACCTGTTTGTTCCTTGTGTGTATAGCGTGTCTCTATTCTGATCCTCAACATACAGCACTGAGTGCTACACAGTCTCATTCTCCTGGAGGTGCACACATACTGGAGATGTGCAGTAGTGATGTAGGGATTCTTATTTTTATCGGGGACTCTTTAAACACGCTGTTGTTTCCTTTGGATGACTCCTTGGTTATTGACGGATCGCGTTCATTGGGCAGATCCCAGAAAAAATCGATCTGTGGCTAATGGAGCCATCGCGTCGAATTAATTATTCAAAGGGCTGGTGTCATTGTCCCTGTCACTGATTACCTGACACCAAGAGCAGGGACATCGCCTCTCTCCGTGTCATAGAGTGTGTCATTCGTGCAGCTCTGCTACTGTGAAGATATATGCAGCGTGATCTCCAAGATCGAAAATGCGGGTGGTAGGACACCCTCTAAATAACCAGTGCTGCCGTCCAGCAAGAGGACAGAAAGCAAAGGGCTAAACGGCCTGGGGGGTTACCTGTATGTGTCGATGCCTTCCAGTGCTTTATGCTTTGTTGTTTACCAAGATACAAACAGCAGGGGGAGCTATCGCACGTAGGTGGAGGACGGGAAGAGCATAAGCTGCACTATATGGACAAAAATATTGGGACACCTGGCCATTACACCGACAGGAACTTTTACAGGTATGACATGCTATACATCAATATGGAGTTGGTTCCCCCTTTGCAGCTATAACAGCTGCCGCTCTACTAGGAAGGCTTTCTACAAGATTTTGGAAAATGTCTGTGGAAATTTTTGCCCATTCATCAAGTGCATTTGTAAGGTCAGCCACTGATGATGAACATGAAGGCCTGGCTCACAATATCTGTTCTAGTTCATCCCAAAGGTGTTTGATGGGGTTGAGGTCAAAACTCTGTGTGGGCCAGTCAAGTTCTTCCACGCCAAACTCACCCAACCATGTCTTTATGGACCTTGCTTTGTGCACAGTCATGCTGGAACAGAAAAGAGCCTTCCCCAAACTGTTCCCACAAAGTTGGAAGGAAAAAATTGTCCAAAATGTCTTGGTATGCTGAAGCATTAAGAGTTCTCTTCACTAGAACTAAGGGGCCAAGCTAAACCCAGAAAAACAACCGCACACCGTAATCACCCCTCCACCGAAATTCACAGTTTGCAGAATGCATTCAGGCAGGTAACATTCTCCTGGCATCCACCAAACGCAGATTCATCCATCAGACTGTGATGTGTGAAGTGTGATTCATTATTCCACAAAACACAATTCCACTGCTCAAGGGTCCAGAGGCAGCGTGGGTCACACTACTCCGTCGGCCGCTTGGCATTGAGCTTTGTGAAGCCCGTTCCAGGAAGCTCCTAGCGTACAGTTTGTGTGCTGGGGTTAATGCCAGAGGAAGTTTGGAACTCTGCAGTTATTGAATCAATAGAGTGTTGGTGACTTTTACGCACTATTCGCCTCAGCACTCGGCGACCCCCCTTTACGTTGTCTGTCACATCTTGGTTGGGTTTCTGTTGTTCCTAAACACTTCCACATTGCAATAATACCATTTACAGTTGACCCCAGAATATCTAGCGGCAAAGAAATTTCACAAATTTACTTATTGCAAAGGTGGCATCCTATGACATCACCACGCTTGAATCCACTGAGTTCCTCACAGTGACACCTTCACAAATGTTTGTGAAGTTGGCGGCATGGCTAGATGCTTGATTTTTAAACACCTGTGGGAATGGGTCTGAATTAAACCCCTGCATTCAGTGATTGATACTTGTGTCCATATGGTGTATGTGATGCTTAGATTTGATTAGCTTACAAACAGTTACTAATTATGGGTCCATCAGGTGATCTATGACTGGTCATGCAACTGTCAGACACATACACATGCAGTACCAGTCAGAAGTTTGGACACACTTGCTTTTAATGCTATCTGTATTTTACCTATGTTAATCCCTTTGTAATGAAAGTGTTGCATATCTAATAGTGCGATGACTAAGAAAAACCTTCAACATCTCAGAATTCTCTCAGATTTTAGACACTTCTACAAAACCCTTCTATATCAATGACAGTGTTGCAGATGTGGCTACCTGGAATGCTTTTCCAACAATCCTGAAGGAGTTTCTACAAATTTCATCCAAGTCATCCCAAACCAGCTCTGTAAGGTTCAGGTTGGGGGATTTTGGAGGCCAGGTCATCTGTCACAGAATTACATCTTTTTACTTGTTCACAAGATAATACAGCACTTACATAACCCCGAGGTGCGCTTAGGGTCGTTTATCTTTTTTCAGTATGTGTGTTGAGACATTTGCCTGGTACTGTATAATCAAATCAAGCACATGTTTGCATGAGGCAATGGATCATCCATCCATACACCCATACATCCATCCACTTTCTATACCCACTTGTTCTGTTCAGGGTCACAGGAGTCTGGAGCCTATCCCAGAAACTACGAGCATAAGACAGGGAAGAACCCAGGATGGGGCACCAACCCATTGTGCATATATGTATACAGACACACATGCACAAAAATAATTCGTGAATTATTTGTCTACAGAAGTCTGTGTGATTGTTTTTGATCTTGCAATTTCAGTCAGAAATAGTCCAAGCTGTGCCAACTAGCTGTGAAAGGTGTGTCACAACCATAGTTACAATTTGGGCCAATGCGTCAGCACCTCCATCACCGTCTGGTACGCTGCTGCAATTGCCAAGGACAAGAGCAGACTACAGCGCATCATTCACTCTGCTGGGAAGACGATCGGCTGCAACCTTCCGCCCCTACAGGACCTGTACGAGTCCAGGGCTCTGAAAAGAGCAGGAAGGATTATGGCCGACTCCTCCCACCCTGGTCGCAAACTCCTTCGGACTCTCCCCTCTGGCGGAAGGTTGCGGTCCATTGGGACCAGAACTTCACACAATAGGACGGTTTCCAATGTCTGGCACCAACCACCAAAGCAAATTCCATGTATGTGTGAACGTACATGGCAATAAACTCTGATTCTGATTCTGATTCTATAAACCGACAGAGAGTTACATCTGCCCTGTGTTCTCCAGGGAAATATGGGACGTCCAATGAACCACATGATTACAACACCAATGATCTATAAAGCCTATTCACTTGCGACGGTGCCGGTTGACATTTGTCAGCTGTCGGAATGAAAATGAAACATAATTCCATGCCCCTGCGTGTGCCCTTCCTACCAATATTACTGTTTTTGGTGAAAACAATGAACAGCCATACTTAGAACCAGAGGTGGGTGACTCAGGTCACATGACTCAAGATGAACTTGTGTCTCAGTTTTTATGGTTTGAGATGCGCTTTCCAAATTACGAAAAATGACGTAGATTGAATTAGACTTGGATATTGTTCACTTGAGAATTGACTTAGTCTATAAATGACTTGTAAAGTTGCACATTCTATCATTGCAAATTAATATTGCTTTACACCTTATATTTTTCCGGTCAGCACTGGTTCCTCCTTTGGCTGTGCTTCTGAATGTTCTTACTGGCTGTGCTCCCGTCTCTTCTTATCGGAACCTCAGAAATGCTGAGCCCCGCGTGCTCACAAACGACTGAAAGCCACAACACGCCTACAAGATTTTTTGGTGAACACATTTCAGTGTGCTAGCATTAAGTAACCATAGAGGCGCCGACAGCAAAACTATAAATTTCCGTTACTCAAATTTATATGCAGACCGAAGGAAAAAAAAAACAGCAATGCAGAACACGCCGGGAAAAATAAAATCTGACACACTGACAACTTAAAATTTCACTCAACATTTCAAGACCCATAAAGGCAGGAGGCTGAGATATACAGTGCTCATTTAAAGCCATTACAAAATTATTGCTTGCAACTTTTATTCAACCAGTTGATCGCAAATCCCTTAACTACCTCTCGCCCAAACGGCAAAACGTATTTAATATTCAGAGGGGACAAACCCTGGTCTGCAGAAAATTCTACAGAGGATCTATAAAAATATCCTGTAACTCAGTAGCTCCGAGGATCATTTACTTTGCAAATATAAAAGTAGCTCTCATTGTAGAAAAGGAAAAAAAAGGATTGGAGACCACTTATGTATGGATTACACATTGTCGTTGTTGATTGTCTGGTCATTGACGCGTTAACATTGTGAAACACATGCACTTATTTTTCTTATAAAATCATGCTAGACATTTCACACCATTACGATTGTGTACATAATTTTCGCCTGGCCACGATGTCTTAAACGGTAATTGTCAGACTTGTTGTATCGGTTGTAGAAATACATATAAATACAGATTTATTTATTGTGACATTTATAGGTATGAACATAACTTTAGTACTTAAAGTTTAATATTCAGCTACAGATAAGTGACAGTTCTGTGAAACACTCTTTATCCAATACGGTGTGTGCAACAAAGAATTAAACCATTACTCACTTTTTAGATGTGTATTACTGTCCCATAAAAATTGCTTTAGGTGTTTCACTAAACATTATGAAAATGCAAAATATTATGTCATATTTTTTAATTTCTACTTGCAAATATTAATACATGTGAAAATAAATAATAAGTATGACCACATTTTAAATAATTCTTAAATTTCTTAAATTATTATTCTGTTATAATTATCAAAGTTGCATACTGTATGGTGATACTGAGTATTACTTCATACAGTATGACTTGCTTGATTGAAGGTGATGATACGCAGGGCAACTTTCTGAGCAGTGTTGCCAGGCAACTGCCAACCATTTCGCGTACGACGATGGAAGATAGTCTTAAGGATGAATAGTCATCCAAAGTACAACTGTACAACCACATTAGTCTGAAGCGCCATAGTTCAAACTACAAAAGCTCCAAAGGTGATTGGTCTAACTCTCACAGTGGGTCACTAGCAATAACACAAACTTTATAATATTATTTTTAAATACAACAGTTGAGCCAATATCACATTATTAATTTGTTGTGTCAATCATATAACAATAATAATATCAAAAGCTCAAAAATATCTGTAGCGTAATAATAATATGGTAATTGTATGATGCTTCTTGTAGAGGAAAAAAAGAACTATTATCTATTTGGCTACAATGCATTTGGTGAAAATACATGTTCATATGTTATTCTTTTTTTACTTTTACAGTTATAAATTCCTGATCCACTGCTGAGCACACAGACTAAAGAGAGAGAGAGAGAGAGAGAGAGAGAGAATAGTCTTCTTGTTCATGTAGTGCTAAAAAAACTCTGGGTTCATTGAATCAGAGCTAGATAAGATTTCTAGTTAAGTTTGAGCTTGATGGGTCGAATGGCCTCCCCTCGTTTGTTAGTTTCTTATGTATGTTCTTATGGCTCAGTGCGAATGACTGACGTACATCAGATTTTTGCTTATGTGGCCAGAGGTTTGAATCCAGACAGTGGTGCTGTTTTTAATATTTGTCATATTGCAGTGAAAGCTCTCAGTGCCTGAGAAGTGATTCCCTATTCATTTTCCTGTGTTTTAGTTCCTTTCCCAATGTTTTTTTCCTATTCTATACTGTGTGATCACAAGCGCTGAATGATGAACCATTTCACCATTGTCATTTTGATGTGTGCGTGCGTAATAATCATATCGCATTTGTTGGTATTACTTTGTGTCTTGACACAACTCACAGCAACACCATTAACTTACTAGACATACTTTATTGTTAGTTAAGTTCTGTTTGGCAATATAGACGCTCCTCTACTTACGAGTGAGATACGTTCCAAACGGCCGTTAATAACTTCAAATGTCCGTAAGTTGTTGTTCAACATCTTTTACAGGTTATACACAAGTACAAAGAACTAGGATGCTGGGAGTACGCACGCTACACTGCTGCGCGGCGGGAGTAGCGGCCAGATGTCGCACTACCCGGAACTGGCAAGCAGTGGAGTGTCTGTAGTTTAATTTAGGTAATTCCATATCCTTTTTTGGTTTTATACATATCGTAGTATTTTACTTGATGTGATTTTACAATGTCATGTTTGTACAGCCCTAACTATAATTATATATTTATCTATGTAATTAATACAACCATTTAGCTCAAACAAGGTGCGTAAGCAGCATCCTCTCCAATCATACAATATTCATGATCAGAGAAGCACATTAAAAATAAAACTTTACTCTTACAACTACATTTTCAAAGCACTTGCCATAATAGATGTCTGTACAGTGAGTTATTTGATATTTTCATGACATTCATGATGACTACTCTCCTTCCACTGCATTTTCCAGCATCAATGACCTAGTTACCCGGAACTAAGATTTTTAACTGCACAACCTGACGACAGTGTTTGCGAACCTTTGTTTCAACTATGATTTTTGGAAACACCTGTGTCTTTTAACGATGCACCATATGATGTAAGTTTGCAACGTCGTTACCTCTATAGTTTGACCTGTGGTTTTGGGAAACACCTGCATAGTTTGAACTACACAAGTTGTTGACGAACACTATATCGCGGAAAATATTGGGACACCCCTCCAAATCATTGAATGCAAGTGTTCCAATCACTACCATAGCCACAGGTGTATAAAATCAAGCACTTAGGCATGCAGATTGCCTCTACACACATTTGTGAAAGAATGGGTCACTCTCAGGAGCTCAGTGAATTCAAGCGTGGTATAGTGATAGGATGCATTCTGTGAAATAAATCCATTTGTGAAATTGCCTCGCTGCTAAATATTCCGCTATCAATTGTTAGTGGTATTATAACTAAGTGAAAGTAATTGGGAACAACAGCATCTCAGCCCCAAAGTGGTAGGCCACGTAAAATCACAGAGCGCGGACAACGTATGCTGAGGCGCACAGTGTGCAGAAATCGCCAACTGTCTGCAGAGTCAATAGCTATATTACTCCGCCCTGCACGGATCTCTGACCTCAAACCGATAGATCACCTTTAGAATGAATTAGAGTGGAGAATATGAGCCAGGCCTTCTCGCCCAATGTCAGTGCCTGACTTCACAAATGCTCTCCTGGAAGAACGGTCAACAATTACCATAAACACATTGCTAAACCTTGCGGACAGCCTTCCCAGAATAGTTGAATGTGTTACAGCTGCGAAGGGTGGGTCAACTCCATATTATATGTAATAGGACAGCTGTTTTGTGTTCTTATTTCTTATTTTATACTTTAACTTATGCTGCTAAACTGTTTTTCAGTGTTTTAGTGACAATAAAGATCTATTTTAGCTTATCTTGTCTTAAAGCCTATGTATTAAGAATGGGATGTCATTAAAGTTCATGTGTGTGTAAAGGTAGGTGTGTTCCAGTGCTTTTGGCAATATAGTGTAGTTAGCAACTATGCTTTTGAGAAACACACGCCAGGTGAGACAAAGGGCAACTCATCTGGATCTCACTGACCGCAAAATGTTGCCCCCTGCCGATTGAAGGTTTTTAAATAGTGCAGCAGCGATTCATCGAGTAACTCGAATGACTCGATTACAAAAAAATTCTCAGTACAATTTCAACACAGTGGTGACACTCCCATAGGGACCTATTGTAAAAAATGCCGTAGGAATTTCCAGCAAACTTCCCAACCATGAGGACGGGGAAAAGTTCCAAATGTTGAAATTTACGGCCTAGAATCACGTTCATTCCTTTGCTTACCAACCAGTTTAAGTGGTATGTTGATAAAATAACAGATCTTTATTTATTTATTTTTTTAAGACATCGGTCATTAATAAATATTAAATATTGCTTTGTTTCTATAAGTGCTCAACATTAGCTGTTAATGTTTCACATAATTAATAGTTTTGACTGAAGGTAGCTTAGCAGCTATCAAGGTTAATGTTCCCATTTCACTAATGATTTTGTCAGTTACTATAGAGGCAGGATAACACTACATACTAAGCTGCTCTTTTTATCTGCGGTTTCATGACTACAGTTAGCGGCACTGCTACAATGTTAATACACCTGATTAAAATATCAGTTTGCAGCACTTAAAATTACCACCAACTTTATGGCAAAATAGCCTAAACTATTTTGTGGTAATTTATTTGCCAAAATAAATAAATAAATAAAATGTTTATTTAAAATAAAATAACTAATAATCTGCCCAATTTAGTTGCCCTGTGTATCATAAGTCTAAGCCTCTGACTTGACTTGATTTGTTTAAATAAGGTCTCTGACCTGACTTGCTTACAGTAATTCTAAGAAGCATGACTTGAGGCTTGACTTGAAACTTGATGCTTAGGACTTGTGACTTACTTGTGACTTGTGTTATATCACTTAATCCCATGTCTGCTTAA
>JAODKF010000089.1:22409260-22421327 GCA_026779585.1 Mormyrus proboscirostris
GGGGTGTATGGTCAGTCAGCCACATGAAAAGGAGTGAGTCCTTCTCCTCTAAGGTTTTGTCCTCGTTCCTGCCTTGGCGTGTTCTTCATATTCCAGTCGTGTCTTGGCACCCTAAAAGAAGTGTTACTGGGCAAGAAATGCCCTACTGCGATATTCTCCAACTGAACCAAGCTTGACCTATTTTCATTGAAGGACCCCAGTTCAGGGGTGATTTTTGTAAGTTTTTTTTTTTTTTTTTTTTAAGGTGGTGCCCATAATTCATACAGAGGGGCCAGCCTTAGCATGAGCCATTGACATTTTCAACTGCCATTTGAAGAGGAGGGACACTCCAAGGGCCAATCAGCTTTCAGCTGGTGCTGGTACCCCTCTGGCCCCACCCTTGGCCCAGTTTCCAACCTGATACATTAATGCTGTTAGCCCACAACCCCACGCACCTTATTTTTGAATCATCTCCGTTTCCCTTCCACTTCGCTGCACCTCAGATGCACCTCTGACTAAATTCTGATAGAAGATCTAATTACCAAGTCTGAAACCGCACCCATCTAGCCTCAGGTATGTATCTGTAAGCCCATGACCAGTATGGTGTCAGGTCTCGTCCCGGTCGGACATATAACTGGGCAATGACATGGGGAGGGGGGCATTGGGGGGTGGTTGTAAGATCCACTTTTGCTTCTCTGCAGCCCTTCTAGCCCTTTGTTATTATGATTTTTAAAAATAATTAGCTAATAGGTTTCATAGCCCTGCAACCCTGCATAGGACAGATGGGTTAAGAAAATCATGGATGGATGGATGGATGGATTGATGGGTAATTAGCTGGTACCTTTTGTGCCATCATTCATTTTTCTGGCTGATGAGTGTCTTTAATGTATCGGCTTGTGGGTGTTGGATGCCTGGTCCAGTTTGGAGGCAACAGACCTGGTGAACGGTCCAAGAGCTGTGAGAGTAAGCAACTGAGCGCCTGTTTGGCGTTTGTTGACCACAAAGAAAGCCGGCTATGCTTTAGCCGTAGTTCAGCCCCAGCACCTGCAGGAGCGCGTGTCTGTTTTTAAGCTACGGGGCTGAATCGGCATATTTTTCGAGGTGTACATTTATGGTCCTGTACTTGAACACCTGCACGAACAGCTGTCCGTCACGGCCGGCTAGCCAAGCTCAGAACACAGGCTCCTTTTGGCATGCTTGAGTACTCTACATCCTGTTTTTCAGTACCTTGCTCTCTATTGTGGAGTTAGAGTTAGCGAGGGAGCAGTATGGAAATTCCCTGCTAATCCTGTAATATGTGACCACACACAGGAGATTGCTGGAGTGGTTCAAGAAAGCTGTAACTCTGTATTTCTGTCTGTTTTTAAATTTTTTTTTAATGGATATATTTTTTGGACATTTGCCTGCAGATTAGTGTAGGGAAATATGAATCAAAAATGCTGAAAAATTACTTTTCTCGCTCATGTTGTTTCAGGGGTCACTGGAATTAATGAAAAAATGTCACACAAGTATCAAAAGGAATGAAAAACCAATTTGCTGTTTCGTGTCCCTGACAGTTATGTCTGAGTGTGTGTGTGTGTGTGTGGGGGGGGGGGGCGCTTGCTAACTAACAAGCTGTGAAATTAAATCTGCCCACAACTACAAAAACAATAATCATTACAGCAATGCATGCAGCAACTATGCCTAATATCCTCCTATTCTGGTCACCGAATGCTTTGTTGATATTTTTGACCCCCAGACACTCTTCTGTGACCGTAAATGAGGCAGGCACACTGTGAATATAACACACTCCTTGTAAATCCATCACTTGTCAAGCAGAAAAAGAGAGAGAAGGTTGTCACACTCTCCTGAGATGGGCTGTGAATGATAATGGCCATTATCTGACACTACCTGGCCCCACTGGTTCCTGGATCGTACCAGGATACTCCAGATGTGACGAGGTCACCCAACTGGACTGGCTGATCTGCCAACCATGTGCTCATTTTGACTTGAGCAGCTGGTAGAGGCTGAAGCCTTCAATCTGCATTAAATGGACAGCTTAAATCACTGGGGAAGATGGGAGCGATTTTCATCAGGGTGATTCGATTATTTACTCGCAGAATGCAATTTTTTTTGTAGTTTCATTCCACAGCTTGGTATGTTAGCAGAGTTTCCTGGCTAACTGGGTTTCCAGGTCTACATGGATAACGCTACATCAGTTCTTCAAGTACCTGGACCTGCAACCAGATGGACCTGCCCATCCGTCAGTTGGCATATAACATGTAGGGAGACTGAGACAAAAAAAATAGGATCTAGACTTGCCTATGATTTTGAGGGGTGCATCTTTTCCAAATTTTACAGGTTTGGGTAACGATGGGATGAAGACCAGGCAAATTCAAACAAAATGAAATCCAAACAGAAAGGGCTTCAAGCCCCTGTGGCGTCCTGGACATGGTAATTCCTAGTTAGCATGTCGTGTATTAAAGCAGAAAGCCCCAGTTTATACACAAGTGGAATTAATCAAAGTGTCTGGTCATGTGATTTTCCTCCCATTCATAGACCCCGCCCCGCCCCGCCCCTCCCCCAATGGTTATTCAGAGACCTACATACCTTTTCTGTGTCATGTCCAGCTCTTGGCAGTGATACTGTTCCAGCTGAGCTTAATTAGACATCATGTCCACACACATGAGACCAGGGCACTTCAGCGATCATGTGACTAAAGCACCATCTGGCCAATCAGACAGCTCCTCCTCACTCACTCAATCCAACCCCAAACCATGCGTTTCAGTTAACGGCGATACGACCAGGGTGCGGGGAGCAGATGCGAGCCCACGGTTGACACAGATGGCAGTGGGGGGGAGCGGCATTGCCGTTAAAGACGCATACCGGTGATTTTTCACACTGGTACTGTACTCCCTGGGATGCCGGCCAGTTAATACTGAATGCAGGCCTCCACTGGGACTTCTTGCGTTGGTGGTTGCTTCTGTAACTCAGTTTGGACCAAAGCGCCTTTTCAAAGGATATAGGACATATTTGCATATCATTTAGTCAAGCCACAGAAGTTACAGCGTTGCTTTGGGAAACTCAGAATGTGAGTATTTGGCAGCTACCAGTGATGCAATAGTTTGGGAACTGGATTTGTAAATCAACAAAAATCTGAGTCCAAATCCTACACAGAGACCTGCAGCACTCTTAAGCAAGGTATCCATTAAGCAAACACGTCACCCGCGCCTTGCGGAACGTTCTGGTTAAATGGATTAAGGTGATTGTCTGCGAATGAGTCATATGAGGCTTTCTTCTGTGATGTTGTAGGATTTGAGGACATTGTGTGTGATAGTAATGGCCATCTTTTCCGTGGCGTCTGGCGAGTATGTAGGTTACTGTGAACAGCTCAGAGTATTTTTTAATACTCTAGTGGGATGTGACGTTTTAGGTAAGGATGTCCTATCAAATATCTCCCCTTCCTGCTCTGAGGAGGAGATGGAGATTGTAAAGAGAATAAGAGGGAGAGCGTGAGACTTGGAGCGAGCGGATCATCATGACCGATCGAGCTTCCAGCTATAGTCTTAGGGTCATTGATGAGGTCATCGATGAGGTCATTGATGAATTGCTTTTACAAATTCTTCTTTTTATCATCTTAATACAGTCAATCATGATCTCATTCAGCTAACGTCTGTATCTAGGGTAAGGTGGAGGATACAGAGAAAGCCCATGTCAGGATCAATGTTTAACTACAGGCCAGTAAATTAGATTATCTAAGCTGTAAATGGCAGCCGTAAAACAACTTGCCATTGTATGATTACTGCCCACCCTACAGCAAAGGCCAGATCTCAAAGCCTATACTGTACCATCAAGCCCCTGTGTCACGCTCTCTGAATTTACCCAGTGCATGTGTGGTCATTGTCAATGCTATCAGCCTCAACGGCATCTCAGTGGGATGGGGGCATATGTGGTTATGCATTATATGACGCTGTGTCTGTGATCGGAAGGTTGGAGGATCAAATCCCAGGGTCAACTAATATGGTTAAAAGACCTGGTGCTCGGTGGTTGTTAATGAGTGGCCCTTTGGGAGGTTTGCAGGTTAGTCCTGGTGAGCAGGCTTCCCTTGGTGAGACCACACTCACGTTTGACGTGAACAAAAGAAAAAAAAGCCCTTATATACGAGATTCAACATTGATTTGTCTAAAATCACAGTGGTAACACAGCGGAAATACCAGGGTGCGTGCACAGCTACGTGCGAAAAAGATACTGATGGAGAATCACTAGTTATTTTATAGATGAAAATTGAGAACCTATTTCCTTAAATGAACATGCTAGTACAGATATAATTTATTTCTCTGTGTCATGGTCCCTAACTTACATGCTTCATGAATATTTAACATGTTTATCCACTGCGTTGCAAAACACTTAGCTTAGCCTAATTCACAGGGCGAGAATGAATGCTTGGAATTAAAGTATTTATGAGGACAAAAGCGTAGAGGCGGGTTATCTCACTCCTAATTCTTCCCCCCCTGCTTTTGATTTTTGCCCATTGCTATCCCAAAATTTAAAAAATAAAAGAAAAACCTTCCCCACAGAGTTACTTATAAAAATGTCCAGTTCACCGGTACCATTTTCCATAACGTACAGGCCTCACTGGGATGCATCCATTCTGCAACTTTTTCTCAAGTAATGCTTACACTTCGTCTCGTGTCTAAACATTTTTAAAGTTCTTATTCATTTAGAGGATGCTTAATCCCAGAGGACCTTAACATAGCATTCATTTATTTATTTATGAGGGTTATTTTTTTTATTACCAATTTGTAGAGCTAATTTTTGATTTAATTACTTCAGGCTGCAGCAGCTGGCTCAGGGGTGCAGCTGAGATTCTTCTCCTGGGATGTGAGCTTTGCTGTCAACATCTTGGAGTTCAAACCCCTCCTTACATACCACCGGATGCACTGTCTTTTAAATGAACTGTACTTTTCTAAATACCCTCAGTGGGATCAGGCCTGGATCGGCTATCTGGCATAGCGGCAGTTTTCCCTGGTGGGTCAATGACTTCATAGGCCTGCATAATTTATCATGCCCAGCACACAATCGGCAGAATGCATCATGGGTAAGTTTGTGTGGTGGGCTTCTTTGGACAAAAGTTCATGGCTGATTTTCTGTGCCAATCGAGCCCTGACTTGGGTGCGTTTTCCTTCGTCTCTGTTCAAGACATAAATAGTATCTTCTCAGAATTTTCATGCTTGCTTCTTTTATGTATTTTATTCAGGAGTGATGCACCGCACTGCATAACAGCTAACATGGGCCAAGGCCCCAGGTGCCAGTGATGGGCTGCCAATTGCTGCACGATGCCCGGCCAGACTCGGCCTGCTTAGTGAGTCACGTGACGTGAATCAGTCCCAGAAATGACACTGAACATCTCGGTCCCAAGTGACCTCAACTTGTCTCTCAAACTTTTTTGAATAGGGAGAGGTAGGTGTGTCTATGCAGACAATAAACAAACCCAAAAATCCAGGACTATGTGGTGGTGTGGGCTAAAAACACACATTACATGATGAGCATTAGACCAGAGCACCTCACTGGGACACGCCGCCTTCTATTGTCTTATTCGGCCATTCAACTTACCAAACTGCAGACTTCTGGTCTCTTTGGATGCCACTTCGTCTCCTGCGAGTTACTGGTGCTCTGTTCCAGCTCACCGTAGTGGTCAAGCTTCACAATAGCCTTAATCCTGGTGAGTTCCTGCAATGAAAAAACTTAAAAATGCAAAAAACTCATAGAAATGAATGAGCGGTCCCGACATGTGTGTGTGTGTGTGTGTGTGTGTGTGTGTCTGCGCAAATCTGGATAGAGATAGTCTATCATATTTTGTACACACTTCATTTGTGGGTTAATAATCCCTGACAGTCTTAAGAAGCATCCAAGCCATTTAATGGCGGTCATCAGCCTGCTGAAGATGCACCAGAACTCTGGCGGTTTGGCTCAGCCTAGAGTGTGACAGTTGGATAGTTCCCACTAAATCTTGATCCTGATCCTGATCCTGATCCTGTTAGCCTCTCGCTGCCTGGTCACATGACCTTTCACTCCACCACAGCTGGCCAATCGCAGCCAGGTTCTTGATCCACCCAAGCACTTACAAACTGGAGCGATGATTACTGCATAATTAACATGTCTGCACACTTCAGGAGATGTAGTTTCCAGTATTTAAGGGGCGTAAATCATGGACCTGTCATTTTTCGGTCCCCGGGCTTGAGTAGGTGTAACAAGGGCCTTAAATGGCCTTGGAATGTTCCAGAAAGCAACATGGCAAGGTCTCTGGCTCTTATCGTAGGAGCACCTTGCTGGAGTGCCTGTGAGCAAGGTGCTTAACCTGGATTTGGCGAGCAAAACAAAAAAAATCCAGCTTTATAAATGGCTAAAGCCTTAAGCTGCTTTGCATGAGAATCATCAGGTAAACAACCAAACTTAAAAAATGCTAATCCTCTAGTGAGAATCATTTGTTTCTCGGCATGAAATGTAATATAATTCCAGCTGATGATCGTTGATGGCGTTGAATAAACAGAAAATTGGAATGGGCAGACCACAATGGCACTGTTGTCAGTGTCCATGATATCAAGCCTCAGAAAAAGGACAGAGATGGATGTGAGAGGAGCTCTGTCAAGCTGATCTCTGATTACACAGCATGGGGGCAGCTCGGATAAACACGGAAACCATGACACGAAAAACAAAAAAGTCCCAGTTTTCCACATTAATGCTGGAAGAATCATGGTGAATCATGGGTTAGCATTAACTAGCTCTCTGCCTCATCAACTCCATCTCTTAACCTGCCGCTGTCAGTAACAATGATGCAAAGATTGCTGGGTGGAATCAATCTAATCGACACCCGTGGATGACAAAGATTACTCAGCCATCCCACAGAATGATGTCAGCAGCATCGGTGCAAGGAGAAGATCCATTTTCCAAATACAGTGTTCGCCTGAATGTGCTTGAATCCAGACCATAATTTGTCCTTGACGTAAAATCAGCGTGATTAAAACATTTTAAGATTTATTATGTTATATTAAAATAGCATATTAAGATAACGGCAGCACTGCTGCTAATTGCTGATCGTGAGCTTCAATTAAACATCTGCTGTCATCTTGACGTGACAGATGTGAAGATGGCATTCATCTGCTCAGGTTAATATCATGACAGCGGCGTAGATACCTTTTTTTTTTTATTTAGGTTGACGTCATAGACATGAAGATGGCTTTTGTCTTCTAAGGCTAACGTCATGACAGTTGTGAAGATTGCTTTCATCCACTCAGGCTAACACGATGACGGGCATGATGATGACGTTTGTCTGCTTAGGTTGTCGTCATGACAGGCGTGACGGTGGCTTTTGTCTGATCAGGCTAATGTCGCAATGGAAATGAAATGTCTTTTGTCAGCTCAACTAAACACAGCTTAATTTTGTTGTAAAGCTTATGTAATTTCATGAGGTAGTATTTAGTATTTAATCGTTAATATTATCTGGATATGGGGGATACAGATGTAGGCGATATATCCGAGGGCCTCACAGCATCCTCTCCAGATGGACAGTTTAATTACCACCAAGGAGAAGTCCTATTCCATTTCTTTTCACCCAGAGGATGCAATACTTTCCATCTGTCTTAATTTTACTCAGAAAACTACCAAAAAAACAATCAGTCTTTTTTTTTTGTTTGTTTTATTTGTGTAACTCAAGTTCGTTTATAATTTGTTTATTCAAATTACATATCTTATGTAAGCATTTAGAAAAGTGCAGAATGAGTCTAACTAGGTGTAAAGCATGAATATGCAAATATTGCTTTTTCATTTCACAATGAATCCTTGCAGTAAATCATGTTAATTGATATTGCCTATTGCACCACCAATTTTTATTTGGTGTAACAAAGCAGAAACAAAATCATTCAGGTTTCATGCATGAAAATAAAAATCTGTGGGAAAATGTTCCGTGGCAAACATCCGTAAGAGAAATCAGGGCCGCAGATCGAAAGCTATTTCTGAAGGACTAATGCGATTACCGACCACAAAGAAACACGGATGAAATGTCAAGTCGCGAGGAACTAACAGGAAGTCAAACCGGGACAGGAACCTTTGCTGTCCATCCACAATGCAGGTGAACATTCAAATCTCAGCCACCCCATATGAGGGCAGAGTCCCCACGATTGCTAGTTAACCCTCTGCTGTCCGTGTTCTCTGGCTTCTGAATCAAATGCGTCTATTGCATCTTCACACACTTTAAGTCTTTTGCCTAAGTGATGATCTCTTACAGTACAGACTTATTACACACTAATCACCATGAACAATACAATATGCTTTACTTTAGCAATACTTCATAAGCAGTTAGAGGACAGACTAATGGATGGACAGACTGACTGACCAATTTATTTTTCAAGATTATATTTTAAACTGTAAATTAACGTGCAATTATCTCTGGCTGGCAATGTTCACTTGTACTCGGGGTAAAGACGGAAGGCTGAGATTCCTGTCAGATTTGCAGCGGCCCGACAGCTACTGACCTACGTCACTGGCCTGCATCATTGGCTTATGCCAGTGACTCACATTACTGGCCTACATCACTGGCCTGCGTCACTGACTTATGCCAGTGACTCGCGTTACTGGCCTATATCACTGGCCTGCATCATTGTCTTATGCCGGTGACTCACGTTACTGATCACTGGTTTACACGACTGACTTCCGAAGTCTACCTTGCTTAAAACGGCCGCGCTGTCAGACTTGGAGCCTTTCCACCATCGTTTTCCCTCAGGGGCCCCGAGTATCTGGAAGTCCACAATCCTGGGGCTACCCGGGGTGTGACAAAAGCGATCTGCAGGCTCCCTAGGCCGACAGAGTCGCAGCGTCGGAGGATTCGACGAGGTGACGGATTGAAGTAGGAGGTCTGGGTGCCAGGGAGCTGTCACCTCCTCCCCGAGCGGTTTATAGGTCACAGTGGAGTGAAACGCCTGTCACCGTGAGGGAGGCCAGGAGAGGCCTGGCGGGGTTACGGCGCCTCAGGTAGGGCTAGTGAAAAAAACAAGTAAATACAGTTTGTCTCGCTTAGAAACCCAGAAAAATAACTTAATCAAAAAGGAAAACATCCTTTTTTCCTTTCTCCTAATCTGATTATTAAAATATCATGTAACTGGAAGCGATAATCGGCAGGCGAAGCTACCGAAGCGAGCCAGACGTCGCTCACAAATTTCCTTTGATGTTGCTCAGCAGCTAATATTTAATCATTGTTTACTTCATTATAAAAAAGAGCGCACTTGATTTGCGGCAGTGGATTCTTCAATCTGTCAGCAGCGGGGGGGCAGCCATCTGCTTGTGCTGTCCCATCAGTGGCTGGGGGGGTGGCCGGGGGGGTGGCCGGGGGATGCTCTCCAGCATAGCTCGGCCTTCCGAGGGATGGGATCTGGGTGCTGGAAACATCGATGCGGTGACAAGGCTGAAGAATGTGGTGCTTGCCCGTGGGTGCTGTCGCCGGTAATGGAGCCAGCTTACACCATACCGGATCCCCCCCCCCCCCTCCCGCCATGAGAGACCACATGGGTCTCTCCATCTTCATTAACAGGATGGAATTATCACCTCTGGCAACTTCCCCAGCACGTTAACCAGTCATTATCCAATTAATGCTATGAGTTCATATGCAAAGTCTGGACTACTTATGTAAAACATCTCGATACCAGAATTATCCATTAATAAATACATTCATATGGCCAGGTAAGGCGATATAACACAAAGCAAGCTGTCAGACATATCCCTGAACACCTAAACATTAATATTTTATTTATGTAAAAAATCTCTTGGCTTTAAGTAAGCTGATATTCATACATGACTGTACAGATTCAGTGTGATTTCATACAGGCAGCTCTTGACTTTCACAAAACTAATGTGTTCTTTAGTATGTTTTGCTAGTATATTTCTGACTTATGTGTTTTTAGGTATCAGATTTCCTGGATGGCGCGAAGGGGTCAATCCTACTTGCGTACGATTTGACTTACTTTAGGGTTTGTGGGGCGGCTCAGTAACGTCAGTTGAGATCCGGCTGTGTAATCCGATCTCAGAGGGTCCCTGAGCGAAAGGCAGGAACCGTGTCGGTGTGCCAGAAAGCGGGAAACGAGCCCCGCCACCTCAGCCCGATGGAGCATGTGAGCCGCTTAATGGACTGGCTGAAGCCTAGTTCAGCGGCCCAGCTCAAAGACGTGGAGGAGTGGGTAGAGTGTAGGGGCATCGGATCACAAGAACACAAATGCTGAGAAGCGCTGACTGCTCTAAAATGATTTCCCCTCTCTGGGGAGCTTTCTGGGAACGGGCCGGGCCGAGGCCAAGGTTCATGTTCAGGTGGATGTTTTTGGATTAGGTCGAGATCACAAAAAGTTGGTGGACACTGTAAAAATGAAATCGCTGTAGCTGTAAATCGTAACGGCGACGAGCGAGAGTCTGAAAGCTTAAAATACAGATTTTTTTGTAACAGAGCAAATGTGGACTTATTTTATATGGACTGTGGACTGTTATGACAAGTTTTGGTAACACTTTGCTTAAAGCAATCATCATAATGCATTACTAATGCCTTCATAATGCAGTATAATGCATCGTAAAGGATTATAAACATGGCTATAACTATAAATGGCTTCACACAATATAGCCATATTTATTATGCATTATGGATGCTCAGTGAAGCTCTCGTGCATAATGCACTGTAGATACCTCCAGAATGCATTATAATGGTCAGTATAAGCCATTATAATGGATTATAAATGAGATCTTTGTGGAGCATTCATAAATTATAATAAACACACCTATAATGCATTATGCCTTTTCATAAATAATAGCTGTGTTTGCAGTACTTCATGAATGGCATTATTGTGCATTATGACGGTATCTATAACATACGTATGACGTAATCTATAACACATTATACATGAGTGCCTTAAGTATTACCAAAAGTTTTTTTTTTTAATAATAAAAGATAACTGTTGGAAAAGAACACATCTGCACTCAAGAAATTACAAGAAATTACAGCTCATTTTAACCCTTTTACCCTGAACGCACACCAGTTATGTCATTCCCTGAGTGAATGGTTGTTCTAAAACATTGGCTGCCACAGCATGGACGTCTGCATTTGTGATGTTTTTCTCAAAGCTGGGAGGTGAATTCACAGCAGGCAGCTGCGACATATTCCCTCAAGCAGCAGACAAAAAAAAAAAAAACATTGTTTAGCTGGGAACCCGATGCTGAATAATTACAGATAATGGCAGATTTCTGGAGACCCAAGTTACAGGTCAAATTAGAGCACGCATTTAGTCAAATGCACTTGGGGCTGCTGAATTCGCTTCGGCTATTAAACTGCAGAGTTGTTTTGGCGGAATGAATTGTTTTTGCCTGACTTTGGCTCACATGGAATCAGTTTTTCGATATTTTTCAAGGTTCTTTTGTCTTTTTTTTTTATTTTTTTAAAAAAACTCTCCTCACACTCATTTTGCAGCCGTTTCGCGGGATTTCAACCACAGAAAGACGACTCTTCTGTTCCTGTTCACTTCCCTGACATGGATTTCACAGTGTTTACAGGATTTACAGTAGACTGGGGTGGATGACGGTGGGGGGGGGATGGCATCTTGCTTTCACGGACATCTATTGTGCAATATTCATGATGCTCGGGTGCAAAATAAAGCTGTATAGGATTATGTGGAACTTCCCCACATCAGGGAGCAGGAAACGGCATCGCTCGTTTACAGTACCTGCCTCTGCACTCACTCCCGAACATACGACACTCTAATGAAGCATTAACGCCACCTTATCCAAAACAGTGTGGGATCCGTTCTTCTGGGTTCAAGCAAGCATTCCATCGCTGCACCCCTGCCCCGGCCACCACGTATAAAGAGTTAGAAGCTCGTAAGCGAGCCGTATACATGAATACTGGGAGGCATCAGAACATATCGAATGAACGTGAGTAAATCCATTTAAGCCTGGCGCTCCTTATCTGTGTCGCCTGCTATGAATCCGGAGCGGCATTAGGGCCAACTGGCTGTTATCTATCATACACCACCTCGTCTCTCTGCTCACAATGTTTTAGGGGTCCCAGCTCTGTGGGAACACA
>JAODKF010000089.1:22423063-22439601 GCA_026779585.1 Mormyrus proboscirostris
GGGGGTCAGGGACAGACAGCAGTACAGCAGAGTCGGGGGGGGGGGGGGGGAGTTGTGTGGTTGTTGGCTGTTCCCTACGTGCAGGGCTGTGTACACATTACCGCCGAGACTGGATCCGTGCTGGCGGGCAAACTCTGCGGGAGTGCCCGCATGTGTCTGTGTGTGTGCGTGAGGGAAAGTCTCTGGGAAATGGGAGGTGTGCGTAGCCTGTTACTATCCCCCATTCCAGCTTTATAGGCTGTGTGCATGTAAATGGCAGTGTTTTTGTAGGATGCACAGTGTGTGTGTGTGTGTGTGTGTGTGTGTGTGTGTGCCATATGCAAACATCCATCTCAGCATGTGCTCCTGTGTGGCCGGATGTCTTATGAATGTGTCCGCACACATGCAACACGTGTGTAAGAATATGCAGGTGTGTTAAGGTGTTACAGATGCCAGGTGTGGGGTCCGGGCTGTGCCCTAATCATTACCTCTGTTCGGGCATGGCAGTGGACACTGCGGTGTCCTGATAGCCCTTGCAGATCTCGCCCCCACCCAGATATTCTGTGTCGACCCCCTTCCATGAGAGAACTTCTAAAGCAGCCTCCGAGATTCCTCCCAGGGCAAATGAGTCGGATTTGGGACTGTTAACACCGGGGGTGTGTCTTGAGTGTCTTGGGGGGAGTACAGGCAGCTGCTGTTTTTTCGAAAGGGGGCAGAATGTGCTGGGCTACGCAGCCCCCACTTGGCCCCTGGGGGGGTGTGAGCAGAGACAGGCCAGTGAATCCCAGCATGTGTTTATGCCGTCAGAGACCAGAGTGTGGGTTGCGCGGTGGCTGCTTTCTGGAATCCTGTCGAACTGGGAACCCAAACTATAAATCAGCAAGTTGATTGATATGACTATGTCAGACTTTGTTAAGAGAGGCGGGTGTGTACAGGTGATCCCTATCATCCCCTAGGATTTGCGGCATTGCTGCTTCCAGGTAACGATCAGACGTTAATCTAGCCGACGGCTGTACCTGTATCCGTCTGTGTGCTGAGGTTGTGTGGTCACCTGCGATGGCTGGACTGCTGTTAGCATGTATGATGGATGAGGGGTGGCATGCAGCCAGATTAAGGTACAGGATGGTGTTAAAGTGTTCAGAAGCATCTGTGGCATCGTAACAGAGGAGAATGCAGTGCTAATTTCAGGCATTTCACAAAGCAGTTTATTTTTTTGCTGGAGCATCCACGGTCTCCTTCTCCACCAACCCACCGCCCCCCCCGAAAAAAAAAAAAAAAAAAAAAAATCGGGGTTTGGGTGTATGTGTCGGGGAGGGTGGGGTTCTGGACCAGCCTGTCTGAATTCTGAGACAGGAGTCGACGTTGTATCTCTGAGGATGCATTACCAGCAGCATCCAGAGGGGGCGCTGTTATTCCATCCCCATCCACTGGTTCCTTTCTTCCTTTGCCATTAATGTCATACATACAGCTGGCATTCTATCTGTTGTCCCCGTCCTGCTTTTTTGTTGGCCACTGTGATTCGGGCTTCATTCCTGCTGCCAATTTAGTCGCTGATTATAGATGCAAAGTTCACTTCAGAGTTTCGCCGCAGCACCGGCTGGAGATGGGCTCTTCGCTAACAGGAAGTTTGCATGCAGCCGTGACGTGACAATAAAGGTGTTAAGCAAGTGCAATTTAACATGGCAGAAAAGGTACCTGAGCTTTGCAAACCTCAGTGAAAAACACCTTCAGTGAGATTAAATCTATAGACACCTTGAGTTTAAGAACGAATAAAATAGATTAAGGCACAGGAAATGGGCTGAATGTGTAAAAGGAGGCACGACATAAATGCTCGGAAAGTTCCGGAAGCTTGAAAGACATGACGGAGGTCAGGAGGGGTTTGTTATGGTAATGAATTACTTGTTTTATGTAATTATTCAACCTCTTCGTTCATTCAAGTCTCTGACAGAACCCAAACGTCAATCACCAAGCACGTGCGCCACATCCGAAATTGGCCTCGAATCAGTGGTTGTCACCAGGTGTTGTTAGGTCTTTTGTTGTCTAAGCTTGTGAGTCTGTCATGTTCAGAAGTTAACCGCTCGTTTCAGTTACTCACCGCTCAGGACACACGCAGCAAGGCTTGGTTGACGTTGGTTTCCTGGCTGAATTTTAAACAGCCAGTCAGTATTGTCGGAAACGCTATAAAAGATTTACATGAGAATAGTTAGATATTCCATACTCATCCCCTTGTGGTTCCCGTCGTCATGTCGAGCAGCACTTGGCTTCTTCTCGGAGCACGAGAACCTTTGTCAGACGCTTCCCACTGTTCCGAGACGGAAATCAGGCGTTATCACTGTGAATTATTAATTGTTTCCACTTTGGAATTCCAGCTATGTGAGAGAGGAATGATTTTCATACCTGATTTCATGCATAATGCATCAGAATCGACAGGGTGACTCAACGTTTATAGCTCTTAAAGGTATCAACTTTAAAAGTCATTCTTCTTGAATATGCCAATTTAAAATGTGCAGATAAACTGCAATGTAATTAAGCCTAAGGAGTTGAGAAGCTCTTAGATAATGTTTCATGTCCTGTAGCCCTGCACAAGCATGATAAATACTGCGTGAAATGGCATTCTGAATATACTTGTGAATGTAGCTCTAAATCATGCGATGGTATAGCTTCTGTGGGTGTGTAGATTGTGTTGAAATGGCAGTGAATCTGCTGCGTGCCAAGATAGACTGAGAACGTTCAAAGTCAAATCAAAGTCAGGTTAAAATGTCGTGATTGTCAGCTTCAGATATGTGACGCATGGGTCACACACTGAAGTGAAATGTCATTCTCATTGGTTACAGCGCAGATGAAAAATAAGAAATAGAATATAAATATTGAGACACATAAACCTGACGTATTAAGACATAGACATTAAGAACACAGACAGAGGAAATAAATTTCATTTGTATAAGCAGATAAGTTCAATGTTAAATAGATTTTACCGTTACAAGAACAATGGATACGAGGTGAGTTTAGACACGGTTTTGACTGTGAGGCTGCAGCCGATGGGGGCCGGTCTTGCTAATATTTTAGAAAGTGCAGGTCGGTTTTCAATGCGAAGTGCAGGCACACTTCATCTCCATGCCGGTGATCCTCCGTCCGTTCTGCCATCACTTTTTGGTTACGCCCAATTTGAGCTTTTCGCTCTCAAGCAGCCTCTCCATCTGCTTCCCTGGATCTCATCTCGAGAAGCACTCAGCGGAGCAGAGAGGTCCGTCCCGCCAGACAGTCGCCTCAGACGTTCAAGGGGGGTGGGTAGGGCGGGCTGGGAGGGGGGGATTGGCTAGGGTCCCGTAGCCAGAATAAGGAGTAGCATAACTACAGAATTAGACGAATACGTAACAAGTCCAAGTTGTAAACTATTCTGCTATATCTTTATAAAAACCTGCTTCTGAAACCCAAGGTGAAAAGGCCAGCGTAGGAACAAGGCCATCCCATGTATTTCTGATGGTCACGTTTGAAAATTCAGCATCAATTAACTTAAGGATGGGTTAGAGTCACCGCGGAGAAGAACATTGACGAGTGTGCCAGGGTTTTCCTGTAAAGCACAGCTCAAGATATCCATCCATCAATCAATCCATCCATCCATCCATCTCTCTTCCAGTCAGTCATCCATGGCTGCAGTGTGCCTGGAGTTGACCCCATGAAGGACAGGGTACAGGGCATTTCATCACCCGAATAAAGGGAAGTTTCACAAAAATCCACGATCATAAAAAGTGAAAAGGTATAAAGGGGGGATTTATCAGTGGGCCATGCCTCCTGCTTGATCACATGTCCCTGAAAGTGTCTGTGTGCGGCACTGAATCTTATCATCATTATTGTTGTTGTTTATGTAGCACATTCAAGGACGCTTTACAACACATGTAATCCAACACAGAAACCAAAAAGCCATACAGCAGCAACAAAAGAAGGATAGAAACATAGGCAGCCTTACAAATTGGCTGATGAGTTCTAGCAAAGAGCCTGGAGCCTCCCCAAATGCACCAGCCAGCACACACACGCTCATTCTCCCACCCACGGTCACATGCTGGAGGGAGGCAGAGGAGACCAGAGCACCTGGAGGAAACCCCCTACACACACACACACACACACACACACACATATACAGAAACCCCAGACAACACCACCGGCCACTGACCACAATACCTCCTCTTCTATAGATAAACAAAACTCGCCTATGAAAAAGCTGCTTAACTATAGCTCCCTGGCTGTTGTCGCATCTAATGAATTAAACCGGCCAGCAGGGTGTGGGTGGTGGTTAATGGCATAGACTCATGACGTGGAGGTTGTGGGTTCGAGTCCCGAGAGGATATCATCTGCCGCACCTGTGAGTAAGGTCGTTAATCTGAGCAGCAACAGTAAAAATATCTGTATATACCAAAGATAATTAAATGCAGGATTTTAAATGCACATATGTATATTTATACATGCACAGAACTAAATGTGTTACACCTGTTTAGTAGTCTGAGCATAATTTATACTTGTTAGGTCATCATAATCAGATTAGGCAGTTTGGAAACTGGAGAAGGTGATGGGAGGCTTTATATAAGTTTGTCTTAATGTGGTTTATTTTGTTTGGTGTGAATGAGGGAGAAAGGGGGTGTTGCAAAACACAGGAGGTGGGATTAACATGCTGTCAATCACAGATGGGTTTAGATCACAGTTTATTTTATATGAATTTCAAACTAGGAATTCTGATCATTTCCACATGCGTTTAATGCATGTTTAGAGCAGTACGCACCCATGAAGCCTTAAGTCACATGGGTTTAACATCACGACGGTTGTCCATAGGATTTTTGTTGCAGTCTGCCATCTGCCATAGCCAATTACCCGGTCAGGAAGAAGACGGCATTGTGTGACCGCATCATGCTATGTCCCGCTATGCTGTGCTGCATCATGCTAAACCACGCTATGCTACATCACACTATGCCATGGTACTCAGTGCTGTGACACACTATGCTATTGCGTGCTATGCTACAGCTACACGACGCTATGGAACAGAGCGGTGTGCTGCGCCGTACTACTCCTGTCCCCGTTAAGAACCCCAGTCCCAGACAACCATGAACACATATATAAAGAGGGGCTGTTTTGAACGTGAACGTGGAGCCATAGCCAACGGCGGGGTTTAGTCGCCAGCCGTGACCTACGGGCCAAACCCAGTGCCACTGTGATTAATGGCCATGATTACAAACTCAGGGAAGTAGTTTTATGGGCCAGCGGTTCTCCTCTTATCACTTAAACCTGGGGGTGGATTCTCCATCATGCTACCTTTTCTTTTCCTCTCCAGAGAGGCCAGGAAGGAAGGGAGTCAGGTATAGCTAATGTCCCCCTACAATCTCCCCTTCGTAACAGGAAATGATGCGGGAGAGTCTGCTGGCCACACGACTCAGTTACAGAAGGGTGGGGTCATATGCTGTGACTCTGTGGCCGACTGTTCACCTGCAAAGCCCTATCTGTTCTGTATAAATACAATACATTTTCTGTAAGAAGAAGAGACTGAGAAATGTCAAAAAAGACATTAAAGCCGTCAAATGTGATAAATGACCAGCAGTTTTCCCAGGAAGCTGCAGGCTTTGTTGTTGCTGTGTGTAATGCGATTTTACCATTGTCAATTAAAAAAATTATAATCTTTATAACTATAAATTTATAGCAAATGTATAGTCTGTCTCCGGTTGGGTCGGCGTTTATTTCGGATTTATTTTTATCTTGTCTGGGGGAGCGATGCAACAGCCCTTCATCAAAAACCATCCAGCATTGAGATGTCCACTGACATTTCTTAAACTAATTTCACAGTATTACTCTTTTTGTATGAGTTCGGGACCTTCTTTCATTTTCAGTATTTAATCCCTTGCCCCCCCCCTCCTGCATACAGTTCATACTTGTCTACCTGTGAGCCTCTTCAGGTAGGAATGCTGCCATCTATAGGTCCATGGGCTTCACTCAATGTCACTCATGTGGCAGGATTAGAGGCTTGGGTGTCTCGGGGTTTGCGGAAAAGAAGAAGAGCGCCGGCAGACCCTATAGTTTGTGTCCCATTTCGGGCAGTGAATTACATCGATTTTCGCCACTGAAAATCCGGCACCAACATAGCGTTTTGTTAGATTTGTCACCCGTGGTCACTGCCCCCAAAGCGGCAGACATGGCAGAACATTCAACTTTGATATTTTCCACAGAGGACAGAGTCTATTAGTGGGAAACAGGAACAAGATGGGGCCTAAAACTGCCTTTGGCTCCTGGTATGGACACAACCGAAGAAGGTCAGTTCCCATGTTGGTTTCTCCTTCGGTTAAGAGACTCTGAGTTTTTGTCACATCCTGTTGAGCTAATCATTTCACCAGTGCAGGTCGGTTTTTAAGATCCTGGCTCAGTTTTAAAAGAAAGGGATCCTTCTGGAATTTTCTCCCCTACAGAAAACTATCTTCAGCCCAGAATTATTGGGTAATACTCTACAGAAAACTGAGTGGCTCTTCAAGGAAAAACCAAACTGTCGTTTGACCTCAATCTTATCTATACTTTCCTCCAGTCATACAAATATGGATCAATGCACCCATGTGACTCTTATACGCTCATCTAGTCATCTACCATCATGAAGGCAATTTGAGTCTTTCACATGTGTAAAATTCCATATAGTTTTTCCAACCTATTTCCAGGCTACAGGTAATTTCTGAGCATCATAACAATTGGCACCATCTACCTAAATTTTACTAAGTCTGCCAAATTCAGCCACTAGCGTTTCATGACTTTCAGTCTCCGGAGTTAGCACATTAGCACTGCCATTCATCTCCAACTGTGGCCAATTACAGCCCCTGCTGCGAGTGAGCTGTAATCACGGGGCGAGGCTCCAAGCCAGTCCTGGTGAGAAATTGCAATTATTCTGCTCACTGTGATTCACCTCCCACTCAACGGAATGTGTTTCAGTCTTCTTCATCTTCAAAGTTATGTCAGTGAAGCAAGCATTGGGCTTTTGTTGACATACTTTATAACAATTATTTATTTATTTTTTTAATATATGGGGTAATTATTGTAATATGAAACCTTTCCAATCATCTCAAGCAAAATTTCAATAATTTTGAAAAGTGTGTCTGCTTTTTGGTAGAGAGGCAGGCCCTGGCGGGGGTGGCTTACTGAGTGAAAGGCGGTCATACTCTCAAATTGACATTTGACGGCGCAGTCACAGTCCTCCACAGTGCCTACAAGCACACCCTTCCACTCCTCTGTCATGTGAGAAAACATCCTTGGGGGGGCACCAGTGGGCAGAGTCTCTTGTAAAGGCTCAAGTATACAGTAATGAAATCTGCTCTTAGTATATAGAAGAAAACTCCAGAGAAGTAGCCATAGTCCTGAGCCTCAACATGGTCCGTACCTGTGCAGCAGAGAGATAATACTGGGTCTAAGTCACAGAGCTAATTCCGTTTTATCAATTCCATTGCTGGATAAGGCAGGGTGAACCCTTTTCCTATTAGATCTCATATCAGTGCTCTGTTACTTACCAGCTCCTGGAAGTGACTGTGTCTGTTAACAGTAGTAAAAGACATTCCTGCATGCTCATTTCTGATGCACATGCATGTAAAAAAAAATAAGAAAGTGCTTATGAAAACAGCATGAAGAATAAAGCCAATGACTGGTCATTGTCTATGTGAAAGATGGCTGTATGTGTGAGAAAACATTCATGTCTGTGAAAGACAACCATGTCTGTGAAAGATGGCCATGTCTGTGAAAAAACTCAATGTCTGACAGCCGAGAATTTCAAACACTCAATACGTATATATTAGTTTAAGTTCTTTGCTTTTATTTTTTTAGTTGAAATCTACATTGGCAGTGAAGTTGAACGCTAGTGTAGCTGTAATGAAAATAATTGCATAATAAAAATGCAAGGATTATATAAAGGTTACATATATTAAAAATTCATCATCCTATCTTTAATACCCTCATAAATAAGATTATGGTAATTCCTGACACTCTGTTAACCTATTTAAGTATAAATGATACTTGCGTTATTACACAATGTGGCCAGCAGGGGCAGAAACACCTCAGCCTCTTACTTTTGTAAATGGCTTCAGTCAGTGTGGTCAGTGAAGGTGTGAGAGATGCAGTTCTGCTGCTCGTGGATTTGAATGATTCTACAGAAACCACATTCACAGATTTGGTTGTAGGTCCAGCACAGTCCACAGTGCTTCAGATATGCTTGTTCTGCAGTCCAGTGGGCGGGAACAAGGGGGAAGGCCAAGCGATTATCCTTGGGATTTGGAATCTTAATTAATTAAGGCGTGAGACACTCATCTGTCATTAGTCAGACCCTGCATGCCTGCTGGGGGTAAGGGTAGCAGTGCAGAAGTCCTGGATCTTAATCCCGATCATTAATTGGCCATTAATCGCAACCTGCAGTAATTGAAACCCAGCAAAACGACCCTTCGCCATCATCACTCTTCAAAGGTAACCAGTCCAGAAAGGTTACGACCCCGACAGCGTTTCCCCGATGACACGCTCTGATGTTCCTCAGCGCAATCGTTGGTGTTTTCTACGGTATGTGTTCCCCATGTCGTCAGCCATGCTCTGCACCAGTCTCTCTGCGATATTTTCAAGCTACCCTCTCATGAGGTAAAGATGGCTTGGTGTCTGCCCAAAAAGAAAGATGAATCGGTCGCCCCTGACTGAATTAGCCTCCCGCCACTGTTACATAAACTCAACGGCAATAACAACATTGAGGTTCCTTTAGTGAACGTGCCGGATCTTTGGTGAGAAATGCTGCCGAAGGTGGGTGACAGGGAGATGAGAGCCTAGCTCAACCAGGGTGTGGTTGCGGAGTGCGGATGCATTTCTAGACAAGCACCGTCCTTTAAAAGGAGACCCGTACAGAGGGGGGGCAATACAAGGGCGGAGCCACAAGGGGCACTGACCAGTGCTGAAAGATCATTAGTCCTCTCCCCTGTCACTCGGTTATAAGGTTTTAAGGTTAGTCCACCTCTGTATGAATTACGGCCCCAATTATGTCCCCCCACCTCAAACAAATCTTACAGTTGCACCTTTCATATGAAAACAGAAATGGCATGGTGAGTCACTGGCCTCGCAGGTGAGGCGTAGACTTGTTCAAGGCACCATGACAGCTGATGGTGATGGTAGCCAAGGGTGATCACAGTCAGAGAGGTGTGGATTATAAAAGGATGGTGTTAGCTTAGAGATGATCATCTCTGAGGCGATGAGATACACATCTCAAAACATTTACAACAATCGGATACACTAAAGATATATATGAAGATGCTACTATTGATACGACATGATTCACCTCATTTGCGATGCTGTGTGATGCAGCCGGATACGATGAGATGCATTGCTGGACACGCCCCCCCCCCCCGGAGAGACTTGCAGAGAACTGCCCACTGACAACTGCCGCAGTGGAGAACTGGAGATGAGAGAGCATTTCTCTAACCGTGCACTGCTTCCATCTCAATAACTCCAGTGGGCAGGATAGGCCAGGTCTGGGACCCTCCCGTCATGACACTCTGTGTTGTGTTTCGGTACGTTGGCGATGTGATGTGGAATGGCGTGGTGAGGGAGGTGCAGGTCCAGGTGCGGCACAGTGGCGGCAACAGTGGTGACAGTCTGACATCAGGTGTTCTGACAGAGCAGGGTTCAGTATGATGGGAGAGGTGGGAGATGATGGATACAGTCTGGAGGTGTATGAGTTAAACAACAAAATAAGATTTGCTTGAAGGTCTAAATCTTAAAAAAAGTATTTTTACTTATGGAAAAAATAGCAAAGCAAAAACAAGCAAATACATTTTGGACTGTATTAATGATTCTTCCTCCACATAACAACAATTTGCCAATTCTTCTCCCTTCACAGACACACTTTTCCACGCAAGTTTACAACAGTCACAAATTAAACTTTTCAATGCCGGCTACTTAAAATATGGGCAAATGCAACTAAATTATAACAAGTAATATTTAACCAGTTACTGGCAAAGTTATACTTATTTGCCGCAGAAGAACTCACTGCTAATTAACTTAGTGAGCACTGTGGATTTCAGCGATATACAAAATTTTTAAAACCACTAAATATAATCAGAATGTTTTAAATGAACCAAATAAGCTCATTACCAAACAAGCACCAAAATTTGAACATATGAATGGTTCAGTTTTATTCCCCATAAATTAGGATGAACCAGGAACCTTATCTTAGCTTTTCAAACAGACACAAAAGACAGCTTGCTATGGCGCGCGATGTCTTACAGACACAATCAGGTTTGAGAAAAAAGATGAGTCCCCCAGTGGTCTGCAAGCACAATCACCCCCGAAAACATTAATAACACCAGTTTTCAGTTAAATAATACAAAAGTGATAAAGCAAAATTATTTAATAATTGGATTTTACCGAAGCAAAGATGTTAGAAACCATGCATCCCAAATTCATCTCAAATTGTATTCGGCGCATACTTTTTTAATCGAAGCGATCGCTCTGTGAACTTCGCCGGTGCACCGATGCAAATTGGTGAATCTTACCACCCCTATCACATTTCTCGTAGATCAGATCCTGCAGTGCTGTCTCACGTATATGGATACATGCATTCAGGAGGGACGTCTGATCTGCGGCTTTGCGTTAGTGAGAATCACGTCATTTTTACAAGACGCCGACAGATAAATGAATCTCCAGGTATGAGTGAGAGTGAGAAGGTAGCTCATTCTCCCGAGACTGGGCCACACTGTCCAGACTTGTCTCCTTCCACGGGCCTGCCCCGCGTCATTACCCACCCACTCCGAATGACCCTCTTAAGCACCGGTGCTCATCTCCTTGAAGCTGGGGACCAGGCATGACTGATTACCTGCCTGAAGAGTCGCCAGCGGGATCTGCTGTACAGTGCTGATTACAAGGCCACTCGTGCGAAGAGGCAGGCTTTAGCAGGCAATAGGGTGGGCAGTCTGTGGGTCCTGGCAGTTCATACCCAGCTGTGCTGCTATAAACACTCACAACCATTGTACTCTCATTTCGTTGGTACTTCAACTTCAACATACTGAAGAACTGTAGCAGCACGTTATAAAGTGCAATATGTAAACTGCCCAAGAAGTTCAAAAAGGCTTAGATAAGTATGCAAAGCTTTAATGAATCAAGCAGAGATGACATTTGTCACTATGGGTATAGGCAGTGTGTTGCAAGATGTGGAGATTTCAGGTCCAGAGAGTACAAATCTAGACCATGATTCTGTTTCAACCAACCAGTTGAGTACTCTGTCACTGTGACTCTTTATCCCTGAGGAACCCAGACCACCTTATCATTAAAGGAAAAATATGTCCATTGGCTAAAATAATCATACAGACCAAGTGAACAAAACCAGGTGATTCGTAAAAATAACCCTTTCCCAGTCCTTGTTATGAAATGTGCCATGCTCGATTGTTCATGCTGTTCCAACCTGTGAATTAGGACAGAAAAGAAGGAAAAACCAAATCTTCGCAACATTCTCATTTTAAAAATACATTTATTGAGTTTTCCTTTTCATCATTCACTATGTGCTGGTAATAAAACACATGCTTCAAACATGCCAACCCATCAAGAAACAGGTCAAGTGAACAGACCTGTAAAAAGGTGAACTACACACAGAAAGTTTAGTTGTGGTGGGTTGTAAGGTCTGATGCACCACCTATATTCAGTCTGTTTTTGTCTGAGGCTGATGTTGAGCACATGGAACATGATCATCACAGTTGCCGGAAAAGTTTTGAAACATCCAAAACCTAGTTGTACACGTTCTATAACATCTAAACATTATAATGGATGATGCAAAATTTCTGCCACTTACCTATTCACAGCTTGACAGGTGAATCTTTGCAGCATGTACATCAACAACCTCAAAACGCATTGGGGGCCATATTTATTGTGGGGAAAAATCTGGTTCATTCAGTCAGTAATCACTAAATGTCACTGTTACTGGGTCGTATATGGTACAATGGGCTGTAAAGCAAAAAAAAAAAATTCTTAACTTTGATGAGTAGGTTGAATGCAAGACAGAAATAAAAGGAAGGGTCGTATATGACCCCATGGGTTATACTCAATTAGTTGGTTGAAACCAAATCTTGGTCTGGATTTGTACTCTCTGGACCTGAAATCTCCACCTCTTTGTAGTGTCAGCTCAAATCTCGATATTCTAAGATCTTTCTGTACATCAGTTGAATCAGTGGTTGTCACTTGAATCAGGTATCAGGCAAAGGTGCACAAAGTACACAATTACATTACTTGAGTATAAATACCACTGGTCAAATAGTAGTCCAATGCAAGTGCAAGTTGTTCAGTCAATTTTTTACGAGTTAAAGTACTGGAGTACTTGCTTATAAAACTACTTAAGTATTCAAAGGTACTTTTTTATTTTGGTGCCAAAGCATTGTTGTATTGTTGCCAAGATGCATCACAGAAACTAATAAATCAATAAACGCATACAGGAACCAGTTGGCTTGGAATGCAGCTGAAACATAACATTAGTGCCAGAACAATAACCTGGCAGGCTACAGTAATCCACAAAAAGACATTTCACCAAGCATAGCCCAGAAACTGCAACTACTACAAGCACCGGCAACTTAAAAATGCTTACTGAGATTAAATGAATGTTTCTATACCTCGGCATGCTTTCTCAGGTTGCAGAGAGAATTTTTGAAGGCATTGTTACGAGGTTTGTGCGAGGTAAACAGAGTACACATTTAAAACAATGCAGATCTTTAAAACATGGACTTCAGATATGGCCGTGGGTGCTCTGGTGAGGGACCTTTACCTGTACCATTTTATCTGTGCCATAACAGTAGTCATGATTACAGCCGCCGAGTTCAACTCTTCAATAACTGCAGCACACACTTTGAACTTGACTGACAGCGTTGGAGTAGTTTATCGTGATTAGTTTTTCTCCTGTGACAAACACAATATCTTATAACATTTTAGAAAAGAAAATCCATCCGCTGACTTCAAAGCTATGCTTCAAAGTAATGAGTAATGTCACCTTTCATAGAAATGTAGTGGAGTCCAAAGTACCATATTTGTCTTTCAAATGTAGTGGAGTAAAAGTCACAAGTTTCCATAAAAGTTAATACTCAAGTACAGTACAGATACTCTAAAACGGTACTTAAGTCTAGTACTCGAGTACATGTACTTTGCTACTGTCCACCCCTGATCACAAAACCTTAAAATGGTGTAAGAAACAGTGAATCAGAAAGATATGGAGTCATCGTTTTATAGCATGCCTGTCCATTAGACTTGACTGGCACGTCTATTAAGAGCTGCTGTCTTTTACATGATCCATATTCTTTTAATGAATTTTCCTAACCACTGTTTATCCCAATCACAGCAGATCTGTATGCTCTGTCACCCCTGAGATTATGTCTTCCGAATAATGGCCTAAACTCATCATTCATGATCTGCAGCACACCCACTACTGCACGACCTCATCTGAAACATCTACATGCGCCCAAGGTTTAAATCTTGCCACCAGACGGGGAAGAGAGATGCATTTTGATTGTGCCTCTATAGGAGCTTATGGTAGAAGCAGGGAGGATCGCTGAATCTGGCCAGATTCTGGGTGGCGAGACTCATCTGCCCTAATTATCCCGTAATTAGCGGCATGCAGCGGACGGCTCTGAGCTGGAAAGTATGAAATTATGGCGCTTAAGAAAGAGGGTCACGCAACAGGGAGGGATCCCTCTAGCACATTTGTCATTATACGCCTAATCCTTTAAGGAAGCTACAATACACGTTACACGCTACATCCACACTATTTCTGGGCCCCCGGCTGAAAGCTGATTTGTGCCCAGAGAACCCCCCTCCCGTGTCACTCCCCAATTCAAAACATACCATTGGCTAATGGTAAGGTTGGGCCCTCTGTATGATTTATGCTCCCTGCAACATCCTGGATGCTATTCAAGGCTGAAAGCTCGGATATAAAAGACATCTCTGATGTTAAATAGGAATTCTCCTTTGGTAACGGAAGTTTAATGTGTTTGATTTAACTGGCAGAAAGGGGAGCACTCCCGTGAGGGGAACACGGATAGCGGCAAGACGGGAGGAAGATCTAGGTGGACTCCATGCAGATGAGGCTCGCAGCTTTCCTGTGAACAAACGGCACCGCTTATCCTGCCGCCTCTACTAATATTCTGCTTTATAATGCCCGTGGCAGCTGATGCTGGACCAATATAATTTCCGTTCTGCTAACAGTAAATCATTTAACAGATAAATGTTGCATGAATACAGAGGCACATTCCATATTGCCTCTCCAAAGCCTGTTTGCGGTGCGTTTGAAACCACAATGAAATTATTGATTTTCTGATAAACTTCATGCATAGTAATGTTTAAGCGGCCGTGACTCCTTTAAACCGGGACATTTGTTTTAAAATCGTGAAAGGAGCAGACTCGCCATTGAAAGATCAATTCCCAAATCTTGTGGGATTGCTGTTGTACCTTAACGTGAGGTACACATTTGTGTAGTGAGATACACATTGGAAAAATATGTTAATTCAGTTTTTGCTCAAAATTACATATAAGATTACACAGAATGCAAGTAAATATGCTCATCCCTGAAATCGGTCCTCACCTCACTTGGCTGTCTGTGGGAGAGGTGACTGAATATAGTAGAAGGTATCCAGTCCCCTTGATACCCTGGCGATAAGCTCCAAATGTATTTCTGTAGCTTTAAATAGGCTGAAGCGACCACCTCATGAATAATATATACATGTCAGCAATAATTAATTGAGATTCATTGGGAAAATCTTATTTTTCATCCACAGGACCCATTTTCTGAGACAGTGACCTCTCTACAAATTTTGACTCCTTTAATTAGTCAAAGGAGAAGTGGAAAAAAGTACGAGATTAAACATCACAGGAGCATGAAAATTGCCGTGAACCAATATTCATCACAATTAAAACAAATGAAAGAAAACGCACAGATACTGCTGAAGTACATTGGTCTTTGTGGCGTTTCATTGTTCTGAGTGTCCTGTTATAACACAGAACCACAAATAAATGATGATGGTGTTCGGTAGGCTTGTCAGAAAAGCTGTTCTACGGCTACCCAGGTCGAGAGTGGCGAGTGGTGATATAAGGAATGATTACAAGATGACATGTATGAAAAACGTTCTTTAAAATCACTTTGATTCTGTAACGTACGACAGATGAATGGCTTTAAATGTCAAGACAAATCAAGTCTGGAAATGTCAAAGTGACATTTAACTGCCATTGATTTAAACGTATGTGTTATTATCATTTTTTGAAGCCATCGCCTCCTATATCTGAACCTACTGTATGCTAATGTTCCTGCGGCGTGTTTATTTCCAGTCTAGCACATTTTTTGACAGATGCGGCGGGCTTTTGGCTTGCCGTGCGCCTTTCTGGTAGCCAATCAGTTGTTTCGCTCCTTTACGTTTGCCCGTCCTCTCCAATCATTGGCCTGTGTGAAACGCGCAGGTGCGCGTCACAGAATTATCTTGAGACACAAAAATTTAAAAAGCGATCAGAAGGGCAACCTGATGCACTTTCCCCAGAGAGGAATGTGGTATAATTAGTCTTGTTTCGGGCCTTTGATGACATGTTTACAGGTAAATTAAAGATGCAAATTGTGCATGCCATATCTGTGATCCTGTAAAGAACATGATCGCCCCAGGTTCTCCTGCAATAATGGTCATTTAAAGGTTCACCCACCTGGGATCCTCAATTAAACTCCCTTAGCCGTCTCCAGAAAGGTCATAAACCAAGAAAGTTCTTAGAGGGGAATCAAGGGAGTTGTGCTAAGAGGCAGCAGGAAACAGGAACCACATGGACTCCAGACAGGATCTGTACGTCTCACTCTTGTATAAAAAAAAGGGAAGACAGATTAAAAAAAGGGGGGATAAAAGCGGCCCAGACAACAAAAGCACCGCAGGCTAAGCATGGAGCTGCAGATGGTCACCGATCAACGCTGGCCCTTTATTAGGCAGACAGAAACATAACTTTCCTTTTGACGTGTCACTTCCTGGACATTGAATTGCGGGGGAGGCTTTCGGGTGGCTCATCTTGCGGGGGAGGGGAGGGGGGGGTCTATCAGACCGCGGGGAGTCTGGCTGCTGCACAAAATTCTCTGTGAACCATGTAAATTTAAAGCAGATTTAAAGATCCACGCGACTGGAGAAAGAAAACAAAGGGGACTACCAGAGTCCGGATCGAAGGGGATGTTAAAGATAAGTGCGGTAAAGATTACCTCCTCACCATGGTAAAAAAACAACACGGACATGAGAGATCAGAACAGATACTCTGAGGTGGGAGCCTTTCGTTTTAATTTAGTCAATATTGAGGCAGGAAGTGAAGTCGGTTAAACCATACTGCTACTTCGGGGTACATGATGAGTAGTGCAATCAAAGACGAGGAAGCGGGTGTGATTCTATATTTCTTTTAAGGGGGCGTGGCATAAAAGTGTAGCACGCCTTTCCTGCCTCCAAGGGAGCGTAAAAAAGGTGCCCTGGGTTCGGCTCTGTGATCTGGCTGAATCTCAGAATGCAGTGCCTTCAGAGCTTTACTAACACAATGTTTAT
>JAODKF010000089.1:22465594-22487352 GCA_026779585.1 Mormyrus proboscirostris
CCCCTCCACCCCCACCCCCCCACCTCACTTTTTTCAGGAAATAAGTGTTTGTTCTGTCCGGTGTCGAGGGTAGCATCATGACATGTCACTGGTATCGATCGGGTCATAAAGGAGCTGGCACCGGGGAACTGATGACTTCTTTAAGATGGCGGGCAGTGCGTTATGATATCTATATTTCAAACGTTTCCCAGAATCCTCTGACCTTGGCCTGCCGTATGGCCACGTGACTGGCGCTGCCGTGAGCCTGAGCCGGGGACAGCCCTGACACTGAAAGCAGAAGTAAGACACGAAGCTGGTTGTTCTACTGTTCCGAATGACTCATTATTAAAGCTTCGTGAACATTTAACAACTCATTAATGGAGATAATAGGTGCTCCAGTTGCGTTTGCTTTAGTTAGTCCCTTCAGGCTAACTGCTAAGCCGGCGCTGGTAAGATGCTATGAAGATCAGCAGCTTGGTGAGGTAATACTGACCTCAATGAAATTCTATGATCATGGAATTTAACACTTTTCACATTATTTTATGAACGCTTGGACTCTGGTGTGTGGACCTGAGAGTCACACTTCTTATCACACTGTCAGGACGGTATCGAATGGCCCAGACTATTACGTCACATGAGCAGTGAGTTTAATATTAAGGAGGTGAAGTCACGGGGGAGATGTCGTTCTGTAATGGGAGACCAGTGTGGTTGCTGACTGGTCAGATGATTGCTCAGGTGACAGGTCACATAATTGGCCTGATGCGTGTATAAGACAATTAAAGCGACCTCATCACCCCGACCGCCCACCATGATAAAGTCGACACTGCTATGTTAGGTCTGGCTGCTCAGTTTGAGGTCATTAGCACCACCGTCTGCTGAACAGCCAGTAATTTTGAGCTAAAATCAAAGAGTGTGTATGGGGGGCGGCCTCTTAGCCACTAGCTGAAAGCTATCTGCCTGCCCGCGAGCTGCAAGATGAGGGCCCACAGGGGCCCGATTGAAGATGCGTGTGGGCGGGACCTCTCTGCCTGCTCGTTAGCGAATAGCCGCTAAGTTACCCAGAAGTGTGTGAAAAGGCTAAGTGGGTGGGCCTTGACAGACACACACACACCATGTGATTAAATTAACCTCAACGACGTCCGCCTGCATATTAATGAACCCATTCATCTGACTCACCTCTCTGTCCTTTTACAAGGCCGGGGAAAAATGAAATAAATCAAGGTCCAAGCATATTATTTAGCACTTCCTCTGACATTATTAACCTCTGCGGTCAGAAATGAGGGACAGATCACTTAACGCCGGTAGGTCAGTGGTTCAGATCCCAGCGGGGGGCTCGTAGCTGATCTGACTCATGACAGATTCAAACAGGCCCCGCATTATACACTGACCATCCAGACATTCATTTTAGATGACATAATCTCGGCGGCATATTTGTTTTTATAACTCGATTTCAGGCTTTCAGCAGAGATAAAGGTATCAATTTGAATGCTACTCATTTGGTACAGGTAGCTCTTACCTACAGCGGCCGCACCGCAAAAGCCTCAGGCAGTCAAAGGAAATGTTTAAAGCTGTTAATCTGCACAGTAAGCGTTCACTGTTTAACATTAGAGCATATCCATGTTAAAAATAACACAATAGCAATAGCAATAATTTCTTCTTTTCTCCAAAAAGTTACTCGTGTCCAGTTGGATGGCTAGACGGACACCGCTTCAGTTCCCAAACTTCTCTTCAGGGGCACCTCAGCCATTCCATGTGTTTGTTAAATTTCACCCCCAGCTCAGTTAATTCATTTACTTAGTTAAGAAAAAAAGTGAGATATCGATTAGCCATACGGGATTGAAGGTCGTTAAAGTCGTGAAATACATGTGTGTTTCGTACATGCTGCTGAAAACATCGGCGTGACGTTAGCAGAGGTTTGGCTAAGGCTAATGGCTAAGCTAACACACTTTGGCCGACAATATCATGGAGCCTCACCAATATGAAGAGCATTTAAACATCGTTTTCTTAAGATTTACACATTGCTGTACGCGTGAATTTAGCCCGATCAGGTCTCTGTAAATATTTTAACAATTTATCCAAAACATACTTACAGGATTAAGTGGATGCCTGGACTCCGTCGTTGTCAGTTCTTGGGTGTCATAGCTTTGCTTGAATCTGCCTGTGATTTTTCCTGAGTCCATCTGGGAATCTGTCGAGTCATTATGTCTATGCGATGACAGTCCGCATACGCGCCAGATCCGACTGACGTTTAGCTGTAAATAAATCAGAAAGAAAATAATGCCCCGAGGTGCTCACTTCTATAACGTTTTGACATTTGCGTGTGCATCTGCCATGGTTTTACTTCTCTGGTACAGAGACCCCCCCCACACACACACACACACACACACACAGCGTAACACGTTGTGTATTCATGTCGCTGAATTGCCTTCCGACTTAATTTGAGAAGTTTCAGGTCGGTGTAACTATCATTTTGAAATATAAAACTATATATTTAAATTAGGCCTTATTTTATCCTATTGACTGCATGATGTTATTTGAAAATGCTGCTCGATCATGAATAATTTTCCACAAAGCATAATCTATATGCATTTATTCAACATATGCATGTGCACCTGTGTGTGTGTATGTGTCTGAGCCATAGACGATCAATTCTTTGTCTCATTCTAATTCATTTCTATATATTGCATTTTATGGGTCATTTCTTGAAAAGTCAAAGGATTAAACTTTTGTTCGATATTACAAGCAGATCTGAAGCTATCAGACTAATGTACAGACACATCACAGCAATTTAGCGACACATTATACTAAAAGAGCACCGTTGAAAAACGGTCAGAATCCAGGGAAGGAGAAAGTTAATGAGAAATAAATGTAGTGAAATCTGAGACTGTGAGAGAGGGCTTCCTGTTTCACCGCTAGACATTGGTTCTCTCGGTGTGTCCAGAGAACTCAACCGAAGTCACGTCGGCTACTTTCAATGAAAGGAACCGCAAATCGGGCGCTAGCTAGGCCGCGTAAGATGTCGAAACCACACGTGGTCCGTGGGGCCTCCATTTGTGATTCCAAGTGCCCGGCCACCCTCCTCGGTGCCGTGATGAAGAGCGCTAGCCTTGGGACAGAGCAAAAACCCAGCTTGAAAATAAAGCAATTCATGCTAACGCATCGCCACAAGCGACAGCCGGATCCGTCATTGTCAACGAGAGACTGGATCTTACGGGCCTCAAGGTTCCATCAACTCACACCTTGGAGGTTCGGAGTTTCATTCAAACGTCTGAATATATCGTGAAGTTGAAACAGACGTGGCAAGTGAGTTTGAAAAGTGACACATTTTCTAAGAAACCTGTTGTCCTATTGAAGCATGACATTCTTTTTATGTTTTATTTATCTGGCAGGCACTTTTTCCCCCAAGTGACAGACATTTTTGAGTGACATAATCCCTGGAGAAACTGAGGCTGAGGGCCTTGCTCAAAGGCCAAATGGTACCATGACTCTGCCGACCTTGGGATGTCAACGAGCGACCCTTTGATCACAGGCGCAGCATCTTAACCCACCAAGCCACACACTGTCAGCTGGGAGGAACTTCCAGTGGTCTTAGGGAATCCGTAATCTCAGTTTATTCCGCAAACCTCAGCGTCGGACTCACCGCGCATGAGGGTGAGAATTTCACGGCACCGTTAGGGTCAAGTCACCTTTCACTATTCAGGCGGGTGAGAGCGGCAGCCAGGCTTTTAATGAATAGTTAAACTTAGCTGTAAGATCTCTGTCAGGTTCTCCATCATGAAAGCTGGTCTGGACCGGTAAGTGGTAACGACCCACACGGCAGTCTGATGTGTCATGATAAACTGGAGCGGTGTTAAGCACTGCATGTCCGTCACCCTGCTCGGGAAATAGGAGTTACAGGTTCGAGCTGTGGGTGGATTTGTTCTGGAGATGGGTACTGAGGTCTACTGCCCTGAGGCGGCACGCTGATGCCGGGGTTAGTGCTGCAGCCTCACAGCAACTAGGTCCTGTGTTTCAATCCTGAGGTTGGTCCTGGGTCCTGGTTGTGTGGGCTTCCACAGGGGGCTCTGGTTTTCTTCCACAGTGCAGGGCAGGTTGATCGGTGAATCTAAATTGGCCCTGCGACTGTGTGCGTGTGAATGTGTGCGGCCTGCAGTGTGTTGGCGCCTGCCCAGGGTTGGTTCCCACTTGCGGCCGTTGTTCCCAGGATAGGCTCTGCTCCCCCCCCCCCCCCCGCGACTGCAGTTTGGATTAGGTGGTTACAGTGATGGACGGTTTACTGCCCCTCCCATTTATACTGGGATGCTTCCTGGAGTATTTTGGGTTGACTTCTTCTTAAATTTATTCAAGGATATTGGATGTTTCCTGGAGTATTCTGCGTTAAATGCCTCTCCCGTTTATTCAGGAATACTGGCTGTTTTATGGAGCACTGCAGGTTGAGTGCTCCTCCCGTTCTTACAGGGATTTTGGATGTTTACTGGAGTATTCTGGTTTAAATGCCAGGCTTCCCTTCTGTGTCCTGCTTGGACGAGTTTCCCGGTTTCAGTGTGCCTTGTTTTTCCGGGGACATTCAAATGCCACGTCGTACCCCCCCGTCCATAAAGATGGATCACTCCGTCCTTTCGTCTGTCACCGCTGAATAATGCGGTGCCAAAATTCCACCGTGACATTTACCCAAATGTAAAAGGGATGAGGGGGGCCCTGTGTGTGGGCACTTAGCTCTTTGTGACGGAAGGGGTGGAGGGCCGTGTGATGGAACGCTTTCATTATTCCCATGACAGCCTTTGGGTCCGCTGACAGGATCCGGCACTGCTGAGCAAACACCAGCGTACGTGACAGCGGACTTGCCTGGCTGTTGAGTGTCATCACAAGGGTGATTCCAGGATTGTTTAAGGTGGGAAGCATTAGAGGGTCCATAGTTCATGCAAAGGGTCAGCCAATGATATATAATGAAGTGGTGAGTGACAGGGAGGCAGACCAATCAGCACACAGCTGGGGGCAGTGCTCTCGTTAGTCTCAAATCTGCATAGACCCCTGCACATCAGATTCTAAAACTCCACAGATATTTGTTATAGAACTTACTAGAAACCTGCCGATAAAATCTCGAGGAAAGTGTGAGTGTTAATGCCTCCTTGAGTGTGGACTCTACACACTGTCCCCTCCAAAACAAACAGGTTAGATTTGATGGTTGATAGCTTTTCCTGTCCACGTTTCTATTCAGCTCCCATGCTGTCTGGGATGAGCCCTGAGTCTCCCGGTTACGCTTTGCATCACTGCTTGAAAACGTGGAGCTGAGAAATTTTTATGGTGCTGTTTTGTCTTTCGCACTCTTGAGTCCCCGTCGAGGCGTGCTGTGGACTCTGGTTACCTTGTTTTGGGGGCGAGCTGGTTGTTTGTAACGTCGCAGGACTTTTGCACGGCTTATTTATAATACTGGACTTATGGCCTAAGCCCGGCATCACAGAGAAATGCAGGAAGCTCGCTCACCAAATGGCTGCTCTGTTATGTTTCTCTCAGAAGCCGAAAGAGTGAAGGCCGACGGCTGGAGAGACGATATCTTTGGAAGAGGCAGGCAGGAGCAGGAAGGTGGCTAGGTAGCCCTTATCTCGCTCCACCTAGTGCTCCGTCCCATGAGATGTTCTTACAGATGTCAGAGCTGGTAGGGAGTTTAAAAGGACTAATCTGCGGATAGTAGCTCGTAATTGCACTTCAGGAGACAGATCATCCTGCCAAATACAAATTCCAGCGATACATGTCGATCTCCATACTTCCAGGCATGATGTGGAGATGAAGATTTTAATTAGCCGACACCCAAACAGGGAAATCGGGTCAGCAATGGAGGATTTAATAAAACGTTGTTCATATCGGCATAGTGCATCTTGCGATATTTTCATGCCTGTACCATCAGGAAAACCTTAGATAACAGTGTCGCGGGGCACTATGAAAACTAATTGCTTCCTTATCATAAAACGCTTCTGTTTAATAAGGTGGAAGATGTTTAATTTGTGGCTGGAGGATAGCAGAAGTAGGTGCTAAGAATGAGGAGATGCCTGCGAATGTTTCTCTTCGAGCTCTCCGAGGTGCGGGCCAGTACCCTGCACAGGTGGAGTCGTAAAGCTGCAAATTAATTCTCATAGCACGTTAGCAAGCGAGAACAAATCCAAGTTTGTTCCATTTCAATTTGCTTTATTGGAAAACTACCCTGTTGAGGGCCGAGTTCAAAGAAGCAATAATATTTCAACGTTTTCTTTTTCGTTTGCTGTTTGCTAATGCAATGTTTTACTTTTTGTTTGCCGTTACACTCCGCATGGGGAATCACAGGCCGCGGGACGGAGTCCTGTGATATTTAGACAATGCGGCTGACCTTTGAATGAGGAATGGAGCCGCGAATGTCGCGGCGGTCGAGGTGTGGCTGGACCCCTGCCAAAACAGCAGCTTTTGCACCGATGACAAACGGGGGCTGTCCCTGGGTCCTTCGGTGGGGGCGGGGTGCCGGTAGTGCCCTTGCCTGCTTAAAATGACTGTCAGAAAAAAAAAAAGACACGGTGACCCTGTGCTTTTAATCCCCAGGATGCTGCCCCCCCCACTCTCCCTGTGGAGGGAATCTAATTTAATTCCCTCGCTTCCCGGGAATCGAATACGTCTCAGCGGTCATCCAGAATAACGAGCCGAGCGCGGTACCCCTTCAACATCGCTCAGACGCCGATCTCTTTTGTTTTTTTCCGTAATCCGGACCTGAAATAGACGCAGGGCAAAGTGCTCTTTCGGCGAAAGGGGAAACCGCGACTTTTTTTGTTCCCAGGCTCCCTGCGTCGCTATGGTGCAGAAGAAGCGAGCACCACCCTTTAGTCATTAGTTAAGCATCACGGTTTGTCGCTCACATTCATGGCTGGTGAATGTATATCCATCCATCCATTATCTAAACCGCTTTATCCATTTCGGGTCACGGGGGGAAGCTGGAGCCAATCCCAGCATCGTCGGGTGCGAAGCAGGGGACACCCTGGGCAGGTCGCCAGCCCACCACAGGGCCAACACAGACAGACATAGACAAACGCACTCGCATTCACACCTATGGGCAATTTAGAGTAGCCAGTTGACCTAATCTGCATGTCTTTGGACTGTGGGAGGAAACCGGAGCACCCAGAGGAAACCCACGCATGCACGGGGAGAACATGCAAACTCCACACAGAAAGGCACCCTGGGTGACCCCAAGCCAGGACCTTCTTGCTGTGAGGAAACAGTGCTAACCACTGCACCACCGTGCAACCAGGGGAATGATATATATTATTAATATTATATCCATCCATCCATCTTCTTCTCTGCTTATTCGGTACAGGGTGAATCACTCAGAATCACACACCATGTGGTGCAGTTGCGAATTCACGAACTGCATGAGTTTGCAGTTCTATGCATACAAAGCATTTATTTTAACACTTAGTGGTCTGTCCGAAAAAAAGCAGAACATGCCTTGCTGAAAGTGACATCGTCACACACCCCCGTTTGAACGATTCACAGGAGCACTGATTTCAGTAATTAATTTACATGATTTATTTTTTTTTATAAATCCCGGAGCACGTGAAAACTCAGCTGTAAATAAATGGCTTGAAGGGGCTTTGTGAGGTAAGTACCGACAGTACGCCGTGGAGGTCTGACCTAAGTGCTGCTGCGGACCTCGGCCGAGAGCCCGGCCGTAACCGCGCTCCCTGTTGGTGTATAGATCCAGACAGCGTCATCGGTGTCTGGGCACCCGAGTGTCATTCCTGGACAGAAGGAAACAAATACTAAGGATCCGCAGATGGGTTTTCTGCAAAAACCATGCATGTGTGCGCAGTGGGTTCGGCTACTTCACAGGAGCATGCCGGCTCCGGTCCTGAGGGTGGCAGAGCGGTCGGGTCCCAGAGCAAGGCCCATCCGTCCATTCTCTGTACCCACTTGTCCTTTTCAGTCTGGAGCCAATCCCAGAAGATACAGGCACAAGGCACAGAATAACTAGTGTGGGTCACTAACGCATCGCAGGACACGCTCACGCACCATTCACGCGTACATGCACACCTATAGGAGATTCGCCCAGGAATTACATTCATAGGCGGAGCTGTGTGTTAAGGAAGGGCAGTTATTCGCGGCAGAAAGAGGTGGTAACATCGCTGATTGTAAGGATATCGAGAGCTCTCAGTGGTCTTTACAAGAAGATGGCCACCACTCCACACATGGAAATGAGGCTCTGCTTAAGGAATGTAGCAGTTAAGGACTCTTGATTAGCAACCTGAGGGTTGTGGGTTTGACTCCCAGCAAGTACCCTGCTGTTTTCCCACTGGAGAAGATTTTGCATTTTTATGCACTATGTACCCAAAGGCTTCTCATTCTATCTCTCTCTCTATCGCTCTCTCTCTCTCTCTCTCTGCATAGATAAGTCAACTGTCTTTACTGGCCACAAACATCTCAGAAACTTGGCTTCTCAAGAACATGGCAGAATATCAAACATTAAACATGGCAGCCGTTTTCCTTGCTTATCATGCTACCATGGAAACCAGCTGTGTTCTTCCTGCTGCTCCATGACAGGGTGACACCAGATAGCGGCCTATATCAGTTGATGCCCTTACCTGTCGATCACATCGCCAAAGACGATCCAGGTCCAGGCTTTCACAGGCCTCGCAATCTGACAGGAGGCTCCTCTGTGCAGAAATGGGCTTCCCTCCATTAATGGTCCATGTCTTCAGACATGCTGGACTCTGTTGTTACTTTATGTCGTCAGCAGGAGCAGAAAAATCTTCAGCAGCAACTGAACCCTTCACACGGGTTTCAAGACACTGACGTTACATTGTCTTTATATTTACTTGCAGTTGTGTTTGGCTCATAAACAATGGCTCCTGTGGCGCCTTGGGAGCCGAGCTCCCAGCCAGTGGCTTGAGGCCCGCGTAATATGACCAGAGGCCCACATAACATGGCCAGAGGCCCACGTAACATGACCAGAGGCCCACATAACATGACCAGAGGCCTGTGTAACATGACCAGAGGCCCGCATAACATGTCCAGAGGCCCACATAACATGACCAGAGGCCCACGTAACATGACCAGAGGCCCGTGTAACATGACCAGAGGCCCACACAACATGTCCAGAGGCCCGCATAACATGGCCAGAGGCCCGCGTAACATGGCCTGAGGCCCACACAACATGACCAGAGGCCCGCATAACATGACCAGAGGCCCGCATAACATGTCCAAAGGCCCGCATAACATGGCCTGAGGCCCGCACAACATATCCAGAGGCTCGCATAACCAGGCCAGAGGCCCGCGTAACATAGCCAGATGCCCCTTGGGCAATTTCACTTAGACCCCTAGTTTTTTCTGCAGTGGTGTAGATTGCGTCGTCAACAGTAAAAGTTGTTGACCGGAGACAGAGATTGTTTAAAATTTATTAAACAAGCATAGTTCAGATTAGTGGTGGCACCTGGGCTTCAGCTTGGGTAAACCTGTGCATCTGCCCCTGCTTGTGGTCTCCAGAGCCCCCGGAATTATTACCAATACCTGAGTGTCCATGCTGATCTCCGCCTAGTGCTGCCAGATAAGTTTACCCCCCCGGTGGTCATGCTCACGGGGACACTGGTAGTTTAAACACCTGCCATCTTCAGCCTTGTCCTTGTAAACCGGAGCCCGCCAGAGGAATAAGACCGCTGTCGTTTTGGACATTTACAGATTGCTGAGCATCTTGCGATGAAAGGGTACAGTTCTTCTCTATATGAGGTTCTCCCCCCTCCCCCGAGGGTAAATCAGGAGTAGAGGGTTCTCAAGGTGCGGATGGGTTAAAGCCAGGACTGACATGACAGCCGGGTGCCCGGTACAAGCGGTATCAGCCGGAAGCGACGTCTGCGAGATGGCCGGGGCCTGCTCTCTGCTTGAAGCCTATTGTTCTGGCGAAAAAATAACAGTACAGAGGAGAATTGCTAATGGCAATCACCCACTAAGGCACTCTTTCCTTTTTTATCGTGATGCGGGAGCTTATTGTTACCATTTTAACCTCTAAGGGGGCACTGCTGTGAACTCGTGGCTGCGTGCTGACCGGCTGCAGGGGCAAGGCTAACAAGCATATATTGGTGCAGGTCCATGTACTGGCCCCAGCTAAAAGCTGATTGGCCCAGTCCCCTGTCACTCCCTGATTCAAAAGATGTCATTGGTTAATGATAAGGTTGGCCCCTCTGTTTGAATTATGGTTCCTCTTATGCTTCTCCATCTTAAAAAAATCCTAGCTGTGGCCCACCCCCGTATACTCCCCTGATGAATACTATCTTAGCTACCACATTGTCTAGCCTCTGTCTTACGTGTCCCTGACCAGCTACACCTCTGCCACGGTTCTATCCCTCTCAGAGAAAAATGGAGAGGCTGCAGCCGGCTCTTTCAAGTGAGTTCCTCCCGGAAATTCGGTCCATTAAAGTCCTGTCGTCTCTGAGCCAACGCTGCCCCCCCCCTCCACTTTCCAAAGATGTCAATGCCGCTGATAAACGAGGCCTCGCAGTTGGAGGTGGTAGATTGGACGTGGGCGACAGACCTCCGGGGCCTTAAACTCCCATTACTTCCATCGAGTTGCTTGGAAAACAAGGTGAGGACCAGCACCCCGGCAGAGGTTATGGATCGTCATGTTCTACGGAATCATACAGAAACCAATTCTGAGAGACAGCGTGAGGCGCATGGATATAACAGCTAACAGGGGTGATTCTAGGATATTTTAAGACATAATTCATGCAGAGGGGCCGGCTTAATCGTTAGCCAATTAAATGTTTTCAATGGGTGAGTGACAGGAGAGAGGGCACATGTTGGGCCCCTCTCCCTCTGGCTCTGCCCCAGCAAATGCCCCCTAATGGCATTGGATGTGTGTCTGATAGGAAACCAGGGGCAGGAAGAGGTTTCATCTGTAGGGGGAGCCACAGCAAAGGTGTCAGACTCATAATAAGATGTTTACAGTCCATACATATCAAACTGTTCCTTAATGTGTATTATCACACGGTTGCACTACTGCCCCCTACAAAAAAGGGCCAATAAATACATCTAATCAAATTCTGATCAGGCCAATGATAATTAACCTTTGGCTAATTGTCATTTAAGACTGGATTATTATCTTACCTCAGTATAAAGGACCACAAACGTGAGATTACTGGATAGCATCTATTTAAACTGAGCTCTGCTAACAGTAAAGAAGGTTTCCCCTCTGTTTACTTTGACACAAATGACAAGGGACTCACATTGTGTTTTTGCTCCCTTCCCCCCCCCAAGCCCTGTAACACACCCCAAGTGCCTATGACTCATTGTCCCTTGTTGATGCAACACAACAGCAATCAGGAGGGCTGCATTGCTAATGGATAAACACGGTGACAGTGGCCGTGGTCCTGCCAGTGCGCACCCTCTCTGAAAGCACCGCGGGTGAAGCGTGACCCAGGACAGGGACGTGCGACCTTGAGAGCCTTGATTACACAGGGTCACATGTTTAAGTCACTGAGCCCGGTGTCATTTCATAAGGGTAAGGCTACATTGTAGCATGCGGTTCTCTCAGGGAGTCGGCGGTGATTCTAGGCCATTTTTAAGGATGTTTAAGGATTTTACAGGCCAAAGAGGCGCTGTCATTCATACAGTGGTGCCAACATTATCATTAGCCAATGATATGTTTTGATTACGAGTGACAAGGGAACAGGCCAATCAGCTTTCAGATGGTACCAATGTTCATAAGGCCCCACCCCTATATACAGCCCTCCAGTCTGTTTAAGCCACTGCAACTCAAGATAAGGAGTCAGAAGATGGATGGATGGATGGATGGATGGATGGATGGAGTTTTTTCTCATCCCTCATGCGAAAGAACAGGTATTATATGGATTCAAGTTTGAGTCCTGAGTGTTATGGAAAGATTCCTGGAGGTATGGGAGTGGGGTTACATCCACAAACATAGTTTTCCTCTTTCAGTCCTCCTCTTCCTCCAGTAAGGCTGAATATCTCTTATTTTTACATGTGGGCAGGATGCCAGCCATGGACCTCATTGTATCTGCTGTAGCATAACCTTAAAGCTACTTGTATTGTTGGGCTATTGAGCCAAGTATTGAACTGGGTCCAGTAAAACATCTAGCTGTACAAATGGGTCAAAACTGAAGTTTAAGGGTTATATAATGGTTATATAAGGAGTTTTCCTCGAGCTAATTGTTAATTGATCAAACCTGTGTGTTTCGTTTGCCATTCTTGCTGGAAGCATCTTCTGTGTATTAAACCAGTGTTTATCAACTCAGTCACTGGGGACCCTAGGCAGTCTAACAACATATGTGTGGTGTTCAGTGTTCTTGCTTGTTTGGTTCGTTCTTGATTGATTGATATGTTTTTGTTTGTTCGGTTTCTTCTTTATGTGTAGTTTGTTCTAGATTATTTGGTTCAGGTGTGGTGGGAGGTGGGAGGGAGCAAAAATGTGGGCTGGGTTGAGAAAAACTACATTTGACTATAGTTGACTTCTTGAGCATCTCCACACATGCACCTATATGACAATCGGGCACTCAATCTCCCCACACACACTTCTGTAAGCGATGGTCGCCCATTACCTCCCTACTGCACCAACTGTCCCAAGAGACGCCTGTGGCAGTTAGTGTTTATTCCCGGGACCGATCTGTGTACACATACCCTGATACAGATTGGCACCAGTTTGTGGAGCTGCCATATTGGTATTCAACATTTCCATCCCTCTTGTACACACATTAATGCCGTTTTGCTTCTATTGTTCTTTTTTAAGTTGTTTTATTGATTTTTTTTTTTTTTTGGCTGGTTTCTCACGTTACATGTTTCATTACTCTTTTTTAGTCGTTGCACTCCTCTGGGAATTAGCAGTAAGACGCTATCAGAATAGCGTTTGAAATCACATGGGTTTTATAATCCACTAATGGGGCAGTTTATGGATTATGAGTGATGGATTATGGAGGCATAATGATGATGGGCATGGAGGTCTGCTTACATTGTGTGTGACTGGTTTTGGCAGAAGAGTCTAGGATTTGGCATGTCAACATCCCACTGGGATCAAGCGCAGATGATTCCTTTCTAAACTAGGAGTTACGTTTTCTTCTAGCGTCAGATTTTGTTACAGATATTAATTAAGTAGTGTGTCTTGTTTTTGCTTTATCCCTTGATGTGATTATGTTTTTAAAATGCCTGATTCAGATGAAGGGCCACATGAAATTCCTTCATTAAATATTAATTGTCTCTTTAAATGACCAGGTATTTGGTGTTTTTGTTTGCTTTGATATTTTCTTGATTGTTTGATTTATTTTTGCTTGTTTGGTTTGTTATTGATTGTTTGTTTTTTTTTTGTTTGGTTGATTGTTTTTTTTTGTTTGTTTTGTTATTGATTGTTTTTTTTTGTTTGGTTTGTCATTGATTGATTTTTTTGTTAGGTTTGTTATTGTTTGTTTTTTTTTGTTTGGTTTGTTATTGATTGTTTGTTTTTTTTTGATTTGTTGTTGTTTAATTCTTTTTGATGATTTGGTTCAGATGTGCTTGGAGCTGGGAAGATGAACTGTCCGCGGGTCCCTGAGGACAACATTGAGAAACGGTGATTTAAACAAAATTAAGGCTGATACCGTTATTTGACCATAACCGTTTTTTTCACCGGACATACGCACAAACCTTGTATACATACATACACCTGCCAGACCACCATCAACACTAAAATAGCGCATTTCATCACTTCCATATGTTGTTCTGGTTGGATTGTATTTTTTTCTATAATGCTATTGGTCTTTTTATTGGACCAGCTCTTTTAATCGTGAAAGATCGCTCACAGACAGGCAGAAGCCTCTCTCACCTCCACTAGATGGGGTTTCTTCTCAGCAGAACCAGACCAGATCACTGTGCTCCCCTCATATTATAGCTGAGGCCGTTCATTTGTATATGTGTAGCTATTACGTCGTATGCAGCTTAAAATGTGAAGATGCCACACAAAAACAGTATTTTCCAGAAGGCGCTGGACTATGGAAAAGAGTCTTAACCCATCTGATGTGTCTTTTGAGTCTGTCTCTCTGACCATTAAGTCCCCATAGCAAAATCAAATGGCTTTTTCCTGTGCCTTGTTTTAATGGTGTTAGTTTCTCGACGTGTGTGAGAGCGTACCGCAAGCCCCCTCCCACTGTTCATGGTGGGGGTTGGCCTCAGAGGAAATTGCCCACAGACAGAAAACAGAAAAATATGACAAAATAAAAACGACACTGTCAGTGAATCATTGCCAGAGTGACTAATGGCAGAGAGCACTGGATTAGGTAGGTTGTGGGGAGCACAGCAAGAAACTCACTGCTGAGAAAACAACACAGAGAGCATGTTTCGCGACGGGGTGGACAGGGTGCAGGGTCCTAACGTCATTTAATTCCCTCTAAAAGAACCCATACAGCCGCTCGCTGTGGGTCCGCAAAGATAAGAGGCTTTCCGGGTTACTTTTGTAATCCCGCCGTTCTTCTCAGTAAGTACACTTGAACTCGAATCCACAGAAATATTGAGGGATGAACACATATGTATAGAGAGCCGTGCATTCATTTTATCATATGGGAGCAGTGCGTGACACTCGTCGGTAAAATCACCAAGGGTCTTTGTGGTATAAGGGTTAGCCAGCGAGGTAAAGATGCTGTCTGAAAAAAACAGGAAATCATAACAAATAAATACTAATAGTATAAAAGAACACTGGCATTTTGGTATGGGATCCATTCAGAGTAATTAACACATCGTGTTGCTTTATTCAGTGTATCTCTAGAGCTTAGCTGAAGGTCAGAGCATAATTTAGAATAAAATAACAGGATTTTAGTTATTTTAAAAATTCATGGACACACAGCGAGCAGGGAAATGCTTGAGAGAATTGTTTGTGTTTCTCCACATGTCCATCCATCCGTCCATGTGTGCATCCATCCATCTTTCAGCCGTTTATCCAGTTGCATTAAGCCAGGACCGCATCCCAGGAAGCACAAATCACGAGGCAGGGCCCCCCCCCCGGATGGGGTGATCTGAACTTTTCTTCCCCTGCAGTGAAACAGGATTTTTTTTTAGCTCAGATAGAAACATTACCAAGGCCCCATTTGAAATAATCTTGATGGCATCTCCATTGCCTTTGTACGAACAAAAACCGACACACAATTGCAATGACATGACAACAGCCAATATCTATGAATTGCATTTGACCCAGCATATTTTGAGGATTATGTTTCCCATAATAAAGTTGAGCATTAATCTCGGAGCACGACGTGCCAGTTATTAAACAACACTCACACTTCCTGGGAAATTTCATTAGCAAATGTTTTATTTCTCACGGCTTGCGTGCACCCATTCATCAGGGATATTAAACGCTCCTAGGTAAGCAGCAAGACACAGACAGGGGGCAGCGGTATTCGGGAAATGCCCCTATATGCAATTACCCCCAAATATCAGACGTGTCTCCCAGATCCCTGCACAACGGATTATATTCACCTTCTGATAACTTCACGTTCTGTTCGAGGTGTGATGGATTGAGGTCGCCTTCTCTGTGTTTGGGCAGTAATCCTAGATGAACTGGCAATCCACTCAGTATCCTGAAGTGAAATACAAATAAAATAAAGATTAATAAAATAAAATAGGAATCGCAAACTACGGCCTGTTTGATGCTTTTTCAGAAACCATGTTGGATCATATGCCAGGTTCTGCTTTCGCTAGCTAATACATGAGTGATACTGACTAATTAATCCCATAAAGCATCTTTGTCACATGTGTGAATCAGTGTCTCTGAACTGCCATGCTTTTCTAAGTCGAACACTGTGCTGCAGCAGGTAAGTAAGCTGCAAAAGCTTGTTCCTGATTCCGGTGCTTTGGTACTGTGTGTGACATTTTAACTGATCCTTAACACGTGACTGGTTGTTAGGTGAATTTACTGTTACTTTTTCGGCCAGTCTTATATTTTCACCAGCCGGTGAACCAAATTCCCTCTTTACCTTTGTTTTCATCACCATCGTCTTCATCCTTCATCCTCATCATTCTGTCTCAGTTGTGCCTTTAAGCTTTTCCAGACAAATTGACTGGCTATAGTCACGTGAGGCACCCTGGGCCTGAAATACCATGGCAGAACCTGTAGAGCAGCAAATTAAATATAATTTTAATATTATAAGCATGCTGGAGCGTCTCATTGAAATCCAATAAGCTACTCTTTCCAGCCAGCGTGTGACTAAATGAAATCCAGAATAAATTAGCTTTTATACTTTTGGGGGAGAGAGAGCTGTCGTAAACTTCACTTTTGATTTCCTTTATCGCGTTAATACATGACTTTATTCTTTGGCTAACTTCTGAAATGCTCTTGCAGCGTCTCCCGAAGCCTGCCAGTATTAATCACGCAGCCGACTCGCTCCTGCAAGATCTCATTATCGTCTCGCAGACATCATCAAATGTTTAAGAACTCCGCTGATATGACTGTAAAACGCTCATTAAAGTCTGTTATTTCAAATCACCGATGCTGGGGCTGGAATTAATAATTAAATAAGATCAATTAATAAACAGAGAAGCCAGTGCTTTCTGGACACAGTGCATGCTGTGAATTAGGGGTAGTATGGGTAATAGGTATGAGGTTATTTAGTGTATTTGTTCATCCAGCAATATTCTCAATGATCTGGTCGCCTAAGAGATGCAATTATGGGATGTGGATGAGAAAGTTGCCCCCCCCAGATGTTTAGACTAGCTCGTTTCGTCAGTAGGGGGTGCGATGTAAAAACAGTGCTGCTGTGTAATGGCTACTTTTTCACAGGAGAAATGTAGCTTGAATGTATAACAGCAGTAGGACGAATGTTCTTCTGTCGTTGTGGCATCTTACAAAGATAGGAAGGTAATTGTCCAGACCGCTGGGGTGCTGTGAGTGGACCTGCTGTTGAACCCATATATGATTGCGGCGATATCGCCCTTCGTACTGTGAGCGGGCTGCAGCGTCTCCGGGGGCCGGGTTCGAGGTCCGCTCCACTGGCAGCATCGCATGGCTTGTGTGTGCTTTTTGGCGTTGTCAAAATGACGTTCGGTTTTTCCAGGGAGGCACCACATGTGGGAATTGGCTGAATTTTTCTGAGAACGGGGAAGTTTAATAGCTATTCCATTCCTGCATTCATATTAATGGATAGCGAATGTTATGAGGCTCATGATAAATTCAGCACCAGTGGCTGGTTTGAATCCAGGCTCTTTTAGGACACATCTTCCATTTATTTTTTCATCTTTTCCTCTGTATCCTATACAGTCAGCACAAGATTAACCATTCAAGATTGGCAGTGGGGCGGAGTGGGGTATTTAATTTCATATTCTCAGCGTAGTTAAAATCCTGTGGTGGATTGCCTAATCGGAGGCTTACTTGGGGCTTCACGTCCTGTCGGAGGGCTGAGTGTTTCCTGTTGCAGGCCTTCTGCCTTTCGGGGTTTGAGAGCAATGCATTCTGGGAGAATTATATTCAGCCTGATAGAATGATGTGATTGGACAGTATGATAGAAGCCACCGTCATCTGCACGGTGACACCTGGCTATCTGTGATCGCTTGATGAGCATGTAATTAATTACCAGGCACGGTGTTGGAACGCCAGTGATTGGCAGCTCTTGTAATTGATTGCAGGAGCTGAGTGTGAGCTTGAGCCCCTTCAAATAAACGTCCATTAATTAGTTTGGGTAATGTCGGCCATCTCCATCAGACACCCTCTCCCAGAATGCCTTTTTTCCTTAATCTAAATCTCTAATGATGCCCCTGACTGTTCGCAGTGGTGGACAGACGTGAGCAAATGTGGACAGTGATTGGCCAGTGTATGTAATGACAGCATAGTATAAATATCCCCGTCGACTGGAGGCGTCGCCATCACAGAAAGTGTCAGCAGAGTCTAATATGTTACCCATAGATCAGTTACATTACATTTATTCATTTAGCAGAGGGTTTTGTCCAAAGCGACGTGCAGCTGAGGAAAGCGTGGGGTCCAAGGGCAGGGCTCTCACCGCCTGATTCATGCCAACTCTGTACACAGGGAACACAGATCCAGAATTTTCCAGCAACGGTCCAGCAGGCCAGACAGATTGGGGTGAGCTCACTAGTTAGTTAGTTAAGCCTGGGTTCATGAAACCAAGCTCATCAATGCGACAGTCCATCGTGAACGTGTCCACGGGATCTCGTCCATTCTTTATAAACTGTGACATGGGATGTAGCGGGTAAATAAAGAGCCTTTCTAAGCATGCCGGGCCGTCGTCCACGATTCATATCCCAGTGCTTGTCGCAGACAAAGTCGATGCATTTGAAATGACATCACCCCCCTGTGCTTTAGGGAATGGACGCGCGGTTGTGTACACAAACCACCAAACTCATTATCATCGGGTTCGGACTGACGGGGGAGCGGATGCATAAAACATCCCTCCATCAGACAGGATGGGCCCGGAGGTACGGCTGAGTCACCCCTGGACATCCAACCAGCTCACAGGGATGGGGTGCCATCAGGGGACTCCCTGTCACTCTCCCAGAATGCACCTGTGGCCATGCAGTGCCTCCGGCGGAGACTGGCAGTGTCCCGCCTCCATCCTTCCCCAAATAGGCACTGCGATGGATACGGAACCAGACAGAATCCAGGGATTACATGTTTGTTTGATTTCCTCTAATTCTGCTTGTCTGATCCAAAAGACTCATCTTCACTATAAAAACTATCATCAAGTGAATCTAAAATTGGGTGATGTTTCAATGTGGAAAGTGTGATTCTGTGTCGTAGGTATATTTTATTCCTGCTGTCAGGCGTCAAGACCACAGGCGGTAGTAACGACTCTCATTAAGGCCTTGCCATTCCATTTCCACCGTAATAAGTTCACTAGCAAGATTTTTCCTAGAACATATAGGGAACATTATTCATCATTTACTCCCGATATACTTTATTGTTTATCTTTTTTGTTATGAACCCTTTTAGCCGTCTTTGGTTATCACTCACATTCCTTAGGTAGCAGACGGATTAAAATGTATGCATTTTTAAATATAAAAATTACGAAAATCATGTGGTAGACTGGGAAATAAGGGATAGAGATGCAGAGTTTTTGAGATGAGCGTGGTATCACTCCAGGACCCTGCAGGGATGTGTTTCTTAGTTTCGGCTGAAGCCTGTGTAATGCTCACGGCCTGTTTCTCAGGAGGTCAGCCTGAGAGCTCTAAGACTTGCCGGTAACACTTTACTTGAAGCAGTCTACATAAGGGTGACATGCAACCGTCATAAGAATGACATAAGAATGACATGACACACGTCATGCACATTAATGACACATCATTGATGTTTATGACTGTCGTCATAATACGTCATTCGGTTTTTGGAACTTTGAGTTGCAGTCATCGTGTTTCTGTCTCAGGGACAAGCCCCACTGACGCGACCTCGCGAGTGAGCGGAGCCAAACCGGCATCAATGCATCGGATACTTACATTTACCTGGTGATTAGGAAGCCAGCAGACGGCTTGCCGTAAAACAAATGTTTACTGTTCGCGGCTGGCCGAAGCTTCGAACTACAAGGCAGATCGATAATCCAGCATGGCGAGAAGTTTGTTCCTCTACCTCAGAGGTGTTCTGCCTCTTGTAGTGACGTCTGGGAGGTGCCACTTGGAAAAAGTAGGGAACACTATCTTCTGGATATGGATTCTTGAATCGACCGCATCCTCAAGAGAAACCCTGCACGCTCCCTGCTATCGTTTGATGCTCTGTGGCTCCGTGTGTTGAAAAAAACCTGATTATGCCCAGGTCGACTTGCATTATTTTCCATATTTGTAGAATTGGGGCTGGCTACACTCATTTGACTTGCTTGTGTCAGACAGAGGGTCTCCGCTCAGAGGTACGATGGCATTCGTTAAATCTTTTGGCGGAACCTTCTGCCATGTTCTTCACACCTGTAAAAACCTTAATGAGGAGCTGAGGTTGTCTGGCTTGGCATCTGCGGAGTCGACCTCTGTAAAGAAAAGTTCTGATTGGTCAACAGCAGGGGGCAGGCAGTTTCAATCAGGTCTCCTACATCCAAGTGAGTCTGACTGATATAAATTTAAACTTCTGAAGATGACTTTAAAGAGTACAGTGGACTAGTTGCACTGGAGTTTTTATAATCCTGCTTAAATACAGTGGGAGACTCATACAAGAGCTTTACCTAACATTGTGTATCTGAGGACCAGTTTCTGTAGTGACTACTAGATCCGTAATGTCAGGAGAGAGGCAGAGAGGTTGCCCACCGCCCTGCAGGAGGTATTTTAAAGTAAATCACAGACAGAGGCTGACCTTTGACCCCATATGTGAGCTGCGTGATTGGCCAGGCCCTCACTGGACTAGTGGATCCTGAAGTGAGGCAGCCTCGAGGGCCACAGACGTACCCTCAAACTTCTTGTGGATGGTCACAGTCATTTAATGCAGTGGTAACACCACCACAGGTGGTCTCGTTAAAGGCTGTGCTGTTCCGTTTCTGCGGTAACAAGCCCGCTAACGAGCTTTTCATCAAATAATTGTACTCTACTGGGTGTACTTTTAACCGCCATTGGGGGGTGGGCATTCTCAGGCGGTGTCTCTGTCCCTGATGCCTCCCTGAAACCTGGGCTCCAATGGCATGCCCACTGCCCCATTATGATGAAGTACTTTCTCTGTGGCTAAGCTAATGCTAATTCAGCTTCATCATTTATGATCCATTTATGGGTTCATTCTGACTCAGCTAGAGCTTTTAACCCACATGCTGATATGACAGGTTTTAAGATGCGTGCCTCAAACGACATTTAGAACGGATTCATGGGGGGGAGACGGTGAACCATCCTTACCCTCTCTATGGGCTGCACCCATCCGTAAGTGACGGCCGAGGGAGATGAATGGCATTGTGGGAAACGGAGAAGGTGACAGAGTCGGATATATAGAGGGATATGAGAGGGATACAGAGGTGGTTGCCCCCTTTGCTTCAGTGCCAGTAGTAATGTTGCTGATACCTTGTAGAGAAAGAGAATCATCGGAACATTATGGAAATGATCCGCACAGGGCAGAAGGGGGCACAGGTTCCATAAAGCTTACAAATTTGTTAACGTCGCCCAAAATGACCCCGGTGTCATTCCTCGGCTTTTGTTGGCCTTTTAAGGAGCCCTGAATGCGTCAGTTCTGTTTCCCACCTGCTGTTACCGCCGGACGTTTGACTTGGGTGTCAGGAACCGCAGAAATGCCCCCAGGGAAACAGAAGCGACAACCTTAAGGTTATGAGGCCATATCCTGAAGCACAGTGCTGCCCAGGTTCCTGACCTCAACAGCCCCCTCCCTAGGGCAAGAGAGCAAGTTTGCAATGGTCCCAGGCATCTCTGTGGACCGCCTTGCGATGAGGTCACACATGACCATCTCACAGTCATCACAGAACCAGCCCAAGGCCCTAGTCCAGTTCCTTTTTTCTCTGTTTTCCCTGTTTTTTATATTGTCTTTCTTGGCACGGTTTGAGTCCCAGGGGGGAGCAGAGATATCTGTTCCTTTGTCCTCAGAATTTTTAATGCCTCAGCGAAAGTCTCTTTTCCAAAATAAAACAGCTTTTTCCACAACTTAACATCTTTATACAAAATGTTAGTCAGCAGGAAGGCGCTGGAGCAGCTTCTCCTTAAGGACTGTGTGAGCTACGCAGCCCCGCTCCAGATCCCAGCTTGGCTCCGGCTCTTGTGACTCTAGGGTAGCTACGCAGCCCCGCTCCAGATCCCAGCTTGGCCCCGGCTCTTGTGACTCTAGGGTAGCTACGCAGCCCCGCTCCAGATCCCAGCTTGGCCCCGGCTCTTGTGACTCTAGG
>JAODKF010000089.1:22508537-22519278 GCA_026779585.1 Mormyrus proboscirostris
GTTGGGATATGTAATACGTTAGGATATGTCACATATTAGGATCATGTAATACGTTAGGATATGTCACATATTAGGATCATGTAATACGTTAGGATATGTCACATATTAGGATAATGTGATATGTTAGGATATGTCACATATTAGGATAATATGATATGTTAGGATATGTCACATATTAGGATAATGTGATATGTTAGGATATGTCACATAATGGGATAATGTGATATGTTAGTATATGTGACACGTTGGGATATGTCACATGCTGGTATATGTGACACGTTAGGATATGGGAAAGAGGCATTCCAGTCAGGTGGAGCTGTATCTTTTCTGTTATCCACTATCCTCCCCGGGAGAACAGAAGGGCGATGTGTTACTGCTCTCGTAAGTAGTGCGTCAGATCAGGTAATTAATCCGCTTTGGTTTTATTTATGTTTCTTGAGCCTCTTTGATGAAAAGCTCAAATGGCAAAACCAGCAAGCAGATGATGTTCAGGGTTCATTCTCTCTTTTATTGTCTTGTTTCTGAAAACAGGACAGAACCAGTATCAGCCAACTGTAGTTTGACACACTATGGGTATTATGACGCCATGCTCTGTAGTATGCTTCGGATGAGAACGTAGACTGCAGTTTCATGAATTTTTCCTTAGGAGGCGCCGTGGAGTTTCAGCTAAATTAGTATCGTGTGTGAGTATATGTGCTTCTGTTTTCTAACCAATGAATCTGAATCATTTACAATGTTCATTTTCCCGCAAATTTTGTGTGAATAAATCTGTTACTCAAACACTACCAGTTTTCCTGACTGCTGTCAATTCAGTCACCTGCACATTGACCGTGATTAATGAATTAATTTGCCCTGCGCTGTAAAAGACCGCCATCTTGAAAATGCAACATCTAACCTTTTCGCTGATGTATACACCTAATTTATGCTGCAGGCCAAATAAATCTTTAGGAATTAATTGTCAGGTGCACCTCCTTGGTTTTCTGTGTGTGCTCTTTAAGGTACAGCTTCACAACAGCTTCCCGAAGTAGTAAAGGGGTGGCTTTGAGCGTGTTACTTTCCGTGGCCTGGATTGTCTCTCCCCCTTTCATTTTACTGTTTATTTCCCTTTCTGTGAATTGCAACAATGTTTAATTTCGTTAAAGGCCAGTTCTTTACTGACTATAAAGTCTAATAGCTGTTGGAATGATAAGCCCCGTTGAAAGGCTTCTCTGCTACTTCTCTTTCAAGTATTAATTATAAAGGAACATTTAATTATCTTTGAAGAGACGCCGCACATTTTATGTATTTAACACGTCAAGAATATATTTGTGGATTTAAACAAATTACTTCTGACCCGAAGTGACTGGGTTTTTAGCCAGTATTCAAGCTGGATAAAAGTCCAGGGAATACTGAGCCCAACAGCATGTTCCCAACAGGGATCATGTTAGCAGTCCAACAGTGTGTTCTAGGCAGGGATCAGGTTAACAGTCTAACTGTGTTTCACTGGTAAGGATCAGGTTAACTGTCCAACTACATGTTCCCAGCAGGGATCATTTTATCAGTCCAACTGCGTATCCCGGCATGGATCAGGTTAACAGTCCATTAGCACAGGTGCATTTCACAGGTACATGCAGGACAGGAGTACGAGTGTTAAGTGCCCCTGAGCAACAGCGTATATGATGTCATATCAGAAAGAATCAGAGTTGATTGGTGGCTCTTGGAATTCAGAAATGTTTGTAACACGGGGAAAACCTTACACAACCTTTTCATTGACTGCCATTTTCAAAGAAAAGACATTTGTGAATGGGACTGGGAGGGGCTTATGGGGGCTCTAATGGTAGCTCCCTGCAGGCCTGCAGTGCATTTCAATTTTCCCTGCCTTTTGGGGTGGGGGGATGGACATGTGTGAGCTGGAGGGTGGGGCTGATGGAGAGACGATTAGATGGGGGCAGGGAGAGATTCAGGATTTGAAGATTCAGGATGTTTGGGATTTGGATATTCGGGATTTGGGAGGTTTGTGATTAGGGAGGTTAGGGATTTTGGAGATTGGGGATTCAGGAAGTTTGGGATTTGCAAATGTTGCTCTTGCCTTGTAGAGCGTTTCAGGTTATAGCGGTTTGGCTTCGGCCTGGCAGCAGCCGCACTGTAATCTTTATGTTTCTGTCTCGCTGGCAGCCCATTGTTAACCTCCCCTGGTTTGGGTGGGTCCCGACAGGGGCTCCCTCCACCTGCCAGAGTGCTGTTTGGTTTCAGAAATGGGATTCAGGAGTCTGTTTGCCTGGCTTTGTTTTCCTTTGGATATTCGGGCCGTTGTGTTGCCGTACTTGTGATATATAATGCACAGATCATTTCCATTTTCATTCTCTCTGTTGTTTTTCTTCTTCCTTGTAGATCTGGAGAGGTTACAGCCCGCACCCAGCACTGAAGGCCTCAGGTTGACGTCCATCTTGCTCGCTTGGCATATGCTGCAGTCACCCGCCCACCCATGGCGTAAATGAAGGCCACCCAGCTCCCCGAACACTTGGCTAAAACCATGGGCCTTAATGGAACTCTCTGGAAAGGCCGGCCGCTGATTTGGATCTAGCTGTACCTGCCCCCTCCCCAAACCCCCCCGTTCTCGCAATGAGGATCAGCCCCACCTCCTGTCTCTGCCACTTCCTGGTCTGCCTCTGCTTTGTCCCCCATTGCTATGGCGATGGCCACCACGGCACAGCCGAGATACCCCCCCGGAACCAGACGAGGCACACTGAGGCGGAGGGCGAGGTACACCACCGGCCCAAGCGTGGCTGGATCTGGAATCAGTTCTTTGTTTTAGAAGAGCACATTGGACCAGATGCCCAATACGTGGGGAAGGTGGGTGTGTCTGAGAGCTCATTAGCTTTTTATTTGCACTATTCACAAACTTTTTATTTGCACTGTTTCTTCATTTTGTCCTTCCGTGCTTCACTCGTGCACTTCACCGGTGTCAAGTGATGAGATTCAGAGTGATTTGATTGGATTTGAGTGCCATCTTAACCAGGTGTGAACCTTATGCTGGGTCAAATCCACATCCTAAAACAGTTTCCTTTCACTAATCATTGCATGAGGGAATGGTAATGGTGTAACAAGTGTGAACTTTGCCCTGGGGGCACACAGAGTGAAAGTAGCGTATAATCTGCAGCAAAATCTCCATCTATGATTAATGACAGCTGGCAGTTCATTAATAGTTATATTTAAGGCCAGAGTTAAGATTATGTTTATCGTTATGAGCAAAAGAAGTTATTCTATTAATCAATGTATGGTAATAATGGATGAGTCATACACCACAGGCATCTTGGGTAATGAAGTGTGCATCCAATAACACGCCTTTGGCAGAATGAGCGGTGAAGGTACGTTATTTTTCAGAAGAAAGTCTCAAACAAGCAGCCTAATCCCCTGTTGTATGATTTTTGTCTGATTTTATTCCTCTCCTTATGAATACTTTTCTTCTTTATTCTGAGTTTCCCTTAAGATTATCCCAGAATCCCACACAGCTTCTTTTCATTTGTTATTTATCTTATTCTCGCCCTTCAAAAACTGGCAAATCGTGTTTCAAGTACCATTCTGACACTTGAAGCACTCTATGGTAAAGGGAATCTCATTGGTGGACGCATGGCAGTTCACTCCACCTTCACAGCTTGCATGGTGGTTTTTCCATTTCCCTCCCCCAGATCCTCTGTTCTCCCCAAACTGACAATTTGTGTCACTCAGGCACATTCCGTGCTGTTTTTTCACTTTGAGGCGTTACAGTCACGCGTGTGTTCGTGTCACAAATAGAAAGCTTCCTCGTCCAGCTCGTGGTGAGCAAATTATTTCCAGAATGACACACGTGAGACTCTGTGGGAGGATGGTGACATCAGTTAGGAGAGCGGGGGAGTGGCGGGTCTTCACGGTGAGAGGCAGACATGGCGATGCTGGTTCCAGCATTGTGTAGTCGAGGTTACGTCGAAAAGGCGACACGGACTAATTTTTGCTGATGCGATGAGGATTTCACTGCAACAGAGACTCGATGTTAGCAGACTGAGTTTGTTGGAATCCTTCTAGAATGTTTTTGAAGTTCCTGAGTGAAATAGACTCATCTTATCTACACCAGGGCTTGGAAACACCCAAGAGCAGACAAACCTTGTACTCATGCCTGAAAATGGACAGTAAGCTGGCATGAAGTGTACAGCTTTGACATCAGGGGTATATACAGGGACAGGGCCACAGGGGCCCTGAAATTTGACATTATGGTTCACATGGACCTAGAACTCCTTCCCTCCATCTTGGAGGTCTGGATTAATTTGGGGGTGGGGGGTTCTCAGATGGCCTGATCGGTGTTGATTGGAGCTGTAAAACTCTTGACTCCAGCTAACCTCTCAAGACAGACGATCTAAGAGCTGGCAGGCGGGGGGAATCGCGCCGCTCTGAAGTAGTAACGGCCTCCCTCAAATATTTATGCGGCTTAGTGCAATGTAGAGTTGCACAGACTGTGGCGTGTTACCAAAGCACTGCGGGAGAATCTGCTTTAAATGTATGATTATTGACCTCTGCCTTAAGCCCTTTGGTCAGTGGTTCATGTTCCCGGCAGCTGTGATTGTGATGCGTCACACTTCCTGTATTTCTGTTCTAGGGCAAACGTGTAACTTCTGAGTCCGAGCTGAGCCAAGCAGAGCCTGGAGACTGGGGCAGGCAGTGCGGAGAACCTGAGGTTCTTATAACCATGAACAGATGCGGTCATAAGGACTTACTAAGCGTTTTGTTTAGGCCATTCCCGAACGCTCGCCATACATAAGATGAAAAGTGTGTCTTCTTCATAATTTGATGCTTGATGATAAGCGTATGGATTTGTGTGAAGAGAAGGCAGGGAAAGATCGGGAGAACATTCCCAAGGCAATGCAGCAATGTTCCCTGACGCCCTTCTGGGAATATGACCGCAGTGACTTATTGCCAGAAGCAGGTGGGAGAGTGTATATGCTGATTACACCAGATAACACCTGGTAAAGAGCATTGCGAAGATGCTGATGGGGCGAGTCATCATGACGACGGTGTTACCGCTTTCTCTTCCGGACTATGAAGGTATGGGCCGGTCGCTTCATTAACCAGGCCTGTAACATTTTTGATAAATTTTGGGGGAGGCGATTAGGGCTATTTTGAGGAGTGCATATATAACTATAGACCTCCTCAGCAAGAATATGTTCAGCTGTTAGGGAACTGTGTCTTCATCATTTGGTCTGAACTGAAACAAGTGTGACAACTCCTCTGGAAAAAGCTGGGGACAGCGTTCCTGTTTTTTCTTTCTCTCTCTCTCTCTCTCTCTCTCTCTCTCTCTCATTGACTAACTGCCTTTTCGTGAAACAATACTATCATGGTAGCATCCTCTTATCCTTAAGCCCTCAACAACAGAAGGGCTCAATGTGCAATGAAGCAATTAGGCCTGCCTAAACGACCTTTTATGAATTTGCAAAGAGCTGTGAAAATATCTTTGTGTATATATAAAGAGAGATAATATTCGCTGGCTAAGCAAGAGCCGATAGCAATTAAAGTCTAGAGATATAGAAGTCTGGTTCTCGGAGTAGTAAATTTAATCTCTGCAAACTTCAGCAGCGCATCGAGAAACCTGCGGGTATCTCTGCCGATACTAAAGGTGCATTTTGCGATGTGAAGCCAGAAAGTTCAAGAATGTTTGATGAACTAGAACTGGCAGCTGAGACTCGATGAGGGAATGTGTCGAGCAAACAGAAAGCTATGAGCCGTAATTATATTCCTACTTATCCGTTTATAGTGCTGCTGCTTTTCTAGGTTTGCAGTTTATATAACTGTATTCGACGTTCACTTATGGAAGACGGGGTCTGAAACACACAACCAGCAAGTCTGATGAAAACAAAAGACTAGGAGATGGGAAATATTTACTTTATCTTGTCAAATACATTTCTTTATCACACGTGTGTGAGTATATGCTCAGGTGTGCAGACTTTATCTGTCCCACATTCCGGTGGTGTCCGTGTTAATGGGGACATTCGACTGATATATAGCATGATTAGTAGTAAGGCTGCAGTCTCCATGCACTTTAAGGCGACCTGCAGCAGTGATATGCAGCTGTGGGGTCCAGCTAGGACATACTGAATGTGTGGGAATCGGTCATGCATTTGGAACAAGGCTAAGCTAACAGCTAAAGGCAAATCCAACACCGATCGGCTACACTAATACTGGAAGGCTAAGCTTACGCCAAATTAGCTCCTATGTCATGAAACAGATTCTTTCCTTGCTGATTTGCATAACCCCCCCCTCTCGTTTCTCCCGAAGATGCCGCTGTGGATGTATTCCAGGGGTACCCCCTTTGGAAAGGGAGGGTTTCATGGGGGGGGGTTTCCAGGTGCCTGTAATGGCTTATCCCGCAGTCAGGCTAATCCGCAGTGACACGGACATCGCTCAGCTCATGCGGGGAAGTGACAGGGGCCCCGGGAGCAGAGCGGAAAGCTGAATATAGTCGCAGACCTCGTTGAGATGTAGCCCATGGGCCGGTGTGGAACATTCCGGTCCCGGTGGGAGGCTTGGAAGCTGGCCTGTCAATCAGCAGTCCAGATGATTATGTGATGGACGAGGACTATTTATAGAGTGACATTTGATTTTTCAAGAGGGGGAGGAGAAACAGCCTGGAATGTGAATCAAGCATGTTCTTTTCCTTCAGTTTACCTCAACGCTTTTGTCCACTGGGAGCACGTACAGGGGTGGAGCCTCAGGAGAACCATACCAAGCTGAAAACTGATTGGCCACAAAGTGCTCTTCCCCTGTCACTCGCTCATTCAAAGCATATTATTGGCTAATGGGAAGATCAGCCTCCCTGTGTATATTATGGCCCCTTCCTATGCTCCCCACCTCTCAGAATCCCCCCATTCCCTGTCATTAGCCAAAACTTTCAGCCACTGAGGCGAGAAAATGACATTCAACACTCTCTCTGCAGGCAGCTCGATGTCATAAGCTTTATCGACATGCTAGTTCTTCACCATGACTAACACTGACGCCTGATGCAGCTCGTCTGCGTTCATGCTGACTTTTGTGCTTGCTGTAGCCTCTGTATTCATTAGCGACATGCCGCTTGGGGTTTACTCTTTGTTTAAGATCGGCAAGTTCGATCATATTCCAAGTCGGCCGCTTATGTTTGATGGATTAACAGAAAAGGCGGTCAATCGGGAACCTACTGAATAACTCTTGACAGATCAAGGTTTAAAATAACCTGACGGCGTGCTCTTCTTTTTCGTAATCTTTCAGGCACTGGCTTCATTTGCAGCAGAAAATGTCCGCCTTTTTAAAAAGGTGCTAAAATGTTTTATTCATAATGCTAAAAATGGATTTGGCCATGACAGAATAAGGCACTTGCATTACATCCAGCAGTGCTACATCATGGGGAGAAAAAAGTTATCACAAAAGGCCCTTTGGTCTCTCCTTGTATGAATGCTGCGTGCATATTTCGCCCCCGAGAGTTAATTTAGCGGTTTGAGGCGAGATTTTGCACGAGCTCCTTGTTTTTTGAGACGTGAAAGCTTTTCTCCGTGGAAAAAAAAAAGAAAAGGGGTAATAAGAGGAAAACAGAAAACCTCCACTGGAGAAGTATGAGCTTTAATGTGCTTTTATCAGCCTGGATAATCTTTGTGTGTGGAGCTTTCGGCTGAGCGACAGGAGAGAGTGGGCTTTTTTTGTTTTTTCTTCTGGTAAGTTCTTAAGCAGGAAATGGCTTGGTTAGCCTCAGAGGGGACTGGTTGATCTCTGCCGCTCAGACAGCGCTTTGGGTGCGAACTGTCTTTGCTGGCAGTCATGGTAGAGTCCGCCGGTCCAGGCTCCGCCGGGCGCCATGCCAACCGCTTCGGCTACCGTCTCAAGCTAGGAGTGATGTCGTCATGGCAACTGATTCTGACACCTGGCAGTGAGATAATTGGGTGACGTTTATAAGGACGGTGCTCTCAGGGAGGAGCAATGGTCAGGCATCTCTAGTCTCTTCTGAGAAGGACTTTGGTGAAGAGTACAGCTCTGTCCCACCGACCCCCCCATTCTCCATTCCGCAGCCAAGCCTATAGCTAGTTATGCTTTCTGATGAGGAACAAGCTTAATCGGGTCTCATACACACACAGGGAGCATCTGTGAATGGGTACCACTGCAGTGGGGTTGTGTTTATGGACATGGGAATATGCCGTACGTACTGTACAGCGGCAAGCTCCCGACTTAATGGCCAGTCACACTCTGCCGCTTCCCAAGAATCCCCGAAGAACATCATCATTCCAAAGTCACCATCAACGAGTATTCAGAAGGGCTGTGACGGCTTGTGTTAAATCAGTCTCATATGAACTTGTGTCCAAACCTTTTTTATGTTCAGTTCCAGTGCCGTCTTCTCAAGAATCACACCCAGCAGAGGTATTTCTGCTCCATGGTGGGGGAAAATATAGTTTCTACCCACGATTATTTACCCGCTATAAGCCAGCAGAAGCTAATAGGAAGCATGATGGTTGGCGGTCCTTGGCATCAGCCCGCCCACTGTCCCTTCCGCGCAGCCCTCATGTTTTATTCACACGCCTCCAAGCAGCATTGTGATTTACAGCGTGCCAGCCCCATGGGATGCTGGGATATCCCGCTGTAACGTGCATTGTCAGGAAAGGAATTGCCATTCTGCACGATCCTTAACAAAGGATCGAGGCTCTGCCAGAGCTTGGCTTGGGTTTGGCCGCGTCTCCCGTCGTTGGTGTCATTGATATAGTGTCCGTCTGCTATGTGTGGGGTAGAGGAGGGAGCGAGTTGTAGCGGTGCATGCTGGGAGAACGAGCTCCGGCAGGAAGCCCCCTGAAGTGGATTTAGCGGCGATTACAATGTTTTTACCTCTGTACTGGACCCGATGAGTGCACTGTGACCCTCTGGACTCTCTCGGAATCGCTGATGTGTCCTTATGCTCTTCAGGAAAAACACCCCGCTGCCCCCAGCGCCCAGACAGTCAACGGAAAGTCCTGTCAGCACAGCCCTATTAGTTAGCGACTTCTAGAAGGGCCGTGATATCACCTCCCAGGTCTTGCTGGCTGAACGGCTCCTGCCATATCCAGCGGCAAAGCAGAAAAATGACATCTGAAAGGAGGTAGTTTGGTGTTGGAGAGTTGGTCTCACATTGCGAACCCTTAACCAGACAAATGGGCGATGAGAGACCCCCGACAAGCGCTCTGTTTTCTGACAAGCCACACGTTATAAGTACTAGCTTTTTTCATTTCTGACATCACCGGACCAATGTTATCGAAAGGAAGCAAACGTTGATTAAACTGAGCACTTCAAGCTGACTGCGGCAACACGCCAGTACACTATATGTGTGTGTGTATAAACAGTTTATATATATTTAGACAAAGAGGCTGATTGTGACTCAAGTAATCTGCTGCAGTTTGGGTGTCACACATTAAATATGTCGCTACATGTGTTATGTCAGGTTATCCATGTGAAATCAGCACGATCCGATCGTAGGTCTCAGCACGCTCCGATCGTAGGTCTCAGCACGCCCCGATCGTAGGTATCAGCACACCCCGATCATAGATCCCAGCACGATCCGATCGTAGGTCTCAGCACGCCCCGATCGTAGATCTCAGCACGATCCGATCGTAGGTCTCAGCACGATCCGATCGTAGGTCTCAGCACGCCCCGATCGTAGATCTCAGCACGATCCGATCGTAGGTCTCAGCACGCCCCGATCGTAGGTGTAGATTACGGTTCCTCTGTAGGCTGGCTTGACCTGACACTGTTCTTGCCAAGCTCAGGTCCCTTCAGGGAGGTGGGGGGACATGGCTCCGTGAAAGATACTGCCCCCCCAAAGAAACAGTTAATTATGCAAAAAAGTGATGTGTCTAGACATAGATCTTTAGAATTTCCTTCCCTGACAGCTCAACAAATTGGTCAGATTAAATCTCGCCCCCTAGTGGTGCATGTTTAATAAATCGGAGCATGTAGAAGGAAGCTAACCCCCTGCCTGCCACTTTTCTGATCCGGGGGGGCGTCGTGTTCAATTTGAGGGGGTCCGCGTCTTTCCAGCTTCTAATCCGGCCCCTTTCTCGAGTGTAATTTGTCCAATTAGTGGCTGATTGTCTATCCTCATGATGGAATCCCCGCAGAAAGCAGCGGCGGTTCCCACGGGCCGGCGGGGACACAGCGCACTCCATCATTTAACAGAAACAATGACTGAGCTAATGGAGTGATAACGAGACGAGATGGCGAGTCGGCGAGCTTCCGGAAAACGGGCACTGACACCCGGGTCCAGCGGCTCCTCCTGGCGCCGAGGGGCGGAGGCTGCAGTTCTTCTCCCCTTGTCTGTATCACCGTATCTGCTCGCTTTTGGGATTATTGTTCAGGGTGGAGTTCATCCATGGCTTGAAGACATTAATGAATAGACAAAGTCATTCATAGTTTTGATGCCTTCAGTGAGAATCTACCAATGTGAATGGTCATGAAAATAAAGAAAACACATTGAATGAGGAGGTGTGTCCAAACTTTTGGCCTGTACTCTAAGTAATGGCGATGGGTGCCGATGTGGACAGTGACAAAGATCAGTCCATTAATCCATCATCCATCCATCCATCATCCATCCATCCATCCATCCATCATCTATTTATCATCCATCCATCATCTTGCCTAGAACAAATATATAGAAAGATAATGGAAGGACACACAGATAGATAGATAGATAGATAGATAGATCTCCCTCCCACCCATACCTCTCGATTCTCTCAGCCTCTATGAGTTCTCC
>JAODKF010000089.1:22552413-22571621 GCA_026779585.1 Mormyrus proboscirostris
GGGGGGGGGGGGGGGGGGAGAAAAGTTTCTTTTTAATGGGGGAGGAAAGTTAAAGTACGGCTGGAGCTCCGGCAGCCAAACGAGAGCGATCGCGGCGGGGCGAGCACATAGCGGGGAAATGTCAGCCTAATTGGTGCGACGCCATTAGTTGCCATGGTAATAGTTTGTTACAGGAAGGTCCATACGCGGAGGTCGTTAGCCTTTGGTCCGGCGACAGAGTGGACTCCTAACGACCTCGATGATAGGCCTGCTTGCGTTGGCCCCATGATGTCACGGACGGGATGGAAATGTCATGCCTTGGTATTGCGGGGCCAACGGGGCCCTACGTGGCCCCCACAGCAAAACTCTAGCTGGTCGTCGAACACAGGGACCTGGAGACGTGTCATTTATTCATAGGGAGCGTCATGCGTCCATTAGCGCTTGGTGGAATGGCGCTAACAGGCCGCTGCGCCTGGTCAAGCAGCCCCGACGTCTGCTGTCTGGGGACCGGGCTACTTCAAGGAGAGTTTTCGGCTCCCGTGACTCATAGCTGCTTAAGCCTACACACTTGTTTGTTGAATGCAAAGGTATGGCAGGATGTGTAAAGCAAAGTCATCTGTAATCTGGAGGAGAGTTTCTGCATTCCCCTAACGGTCGAAGGGATCCCCAGTGAATCTAGAATTATTCTGTTCAGTTGTGGACAGGGCTAATGCAGTGAAAGACTGCATTGAAACCTGTGACATTTCCTGTGACATTTCCTGCCATCTGATTGGCTCTCGAGTGGCTCAGGAAGTGATGTCCTTGAACCAGGTGTTACCAGGGAGGTGCATCCTCTCTCCTGGGTCATTTTAGTGGAGATGTGAGCCCCTGAGCTATTTAAATAGCTTTAGTGGGAAACCATCAGCCCTGGACATAAAGTCTGAGTGCTACCCATACATTTCCTGCTGTGTGGTGAATAATCTGAGATAACAGAGAGAGAGAGGCAGGTATATATTAGCTCAGATCTTTTCCAGCCTTCTTACTGTATAGAACATATATGATGATACAGCAGGTGACATTGCAGGGGTCCCCGGGGGCAGCATGACCAGCGGACAAAGCAGGACGTCAGAGAGCTTTATCATTATTGATTTAACGCTATAACCTGTCACAATGGGTCAACTGTGTGGTGCTCTTACACGTTGAACCTGACCTGTTTTCATTACATTACATTTCTGTAGCAACATTCGCTGGCTGCTAGGATTTTATTAGCAGTGCTGCTAACCGCTGAAATTTCATTCGCAGTGATGCTAGCCACTAGGATTTCACTAGCAGCGATTCTAGCTGCTGGGGTTTTATTAGCAGCAATGCTATCGTTGAAGCTAATTGGCAACATAGGCTGATTGTGTAAGCCGCACAGCTGCTCAGAGTGCCCCCTGTCTTCCCCATAGATAACCCCAGCCTTGTCAGTCACGTTCCCGTCATGGTGCAGGTGCTAGATGTCAATGACAATCCACCGGAGGTCGCCACCGACAGCGAGGTCATTGTGTGCGAGAGCTCCCGGCCTGGTCAGGTGAGGTCATACTCCACCCTCGTGCCCCCCAGCTTTCAACAGTGTCCTCAGAAAGCCCCCAGCCACACACATGATCCTCGACAGGTTAGCCATTGCTAATTTGCTTAGCATCTGTGTTACTCTTCATTTTAATGGGCAGAACGGGAGGCCGGCGGATGGAGGGCTCCTTTGTTAGTTCAGGGGGTATTTCAAGAGCATCGTCATGGAGACAGTGATAGAGGGGGGATTAACATATCAGTGCCTGCTCTTACTTATGGGTCAAATGTTCATACTTAGGAACTATACTTAGCTTATATATATATATATATATAGTCACAGAAAAGATTTAGAGACCACAGCACATTTTTTGTTTTACTCATTTCTCAATTTATGAGTGTGTGTCTGTGAGTAATATGCATTTTTTTTTTTTTTGCAAACTGCAACTTCCCTGCTTCTCATTGATGAAGGGCATTTGCTTTGCTTTATAGGACTTCAGTCTTGCTTCTAGGAGCCTGATACGACCTGTCCTAACAGTGCACTTCACTCCTGCACTTAATGCTTCCCATTCCTTTTGAAGGTCACTTGATGTCATCCTCTGATTCATGAGACACTGTTTGATATGTTTATGGTCATTTCTGGCATTAGGTTGCTTCTTCCATCTTCCAGGCTAGTTGCTGGTCATTCCCAGTGTCTCCTGCTTCACCTTGTTCCTGAGTACTGCTGTCTTTTTTTTTTAACCTGGAAGCAGCCTGCTGCTCAGAGTAGCCTTCTGCCAGCAGAACCAGGATTAAACCAGGACTAACACTGCAGTTTCTTAAGAAATATGGAGTGGTCTCCATATTTGTTTTTTTCCAGAGCTGTGTGTGTGTGTGCGTGTGTGTGTGTGCGTGCGTATGTGTGTGTGTAGGCATTAACACAAGTATTTCTGTTTATTGGGGGTAATTGGCACCCTCTCCTCTGCCAGGATTAATAACTGTACTGTTCCTCACTAACTGCAATTAGCATTCTGCTCAGGTAACATCTGAGGTACTCTGGAATGCAGACCATCAACCATTATGGATTGCTACTGTTCAAAGAGGACTAAAAGCACCTTAAAAAAGGGATTTAGCCCAGTACGTTGATTGATGCTGACAGACTCAAGTGACACTGCCAGTCATAGACACACAATCTATATGTGACTCGTAAAACAATGATCTGTGGAAGAAATATATTCATTGTGGGTTTTTTTTTCTGATGGGAAAGTGGATTTTATTTTTTTGATTGAGAATCTGGAGGCTTCTCCAGGCAAACCATCAGAAACAGGAGCTTCCAGATGCAGGAACCGTGTCTTGCTGATGAAAAACAAGTTACACAGCAGCCAAAACTGGCAATAAAAACTTAATTTTTTTTTGTACGGCTTGGGAACGTAACATCCTCCTTAGGCAACCTTTGGCTGACAAGCCAAGAAGGAAAAGCAGTTTTGTGGTACGATGGTTTCTGCGGAGGCTTTTTTTCCTCTTTGACACAGGGTGTGAAATCCTCCTTAAGCAGCTGCCGCAGAGAGGTGAAAACACTGATGTCTCTTTTTGTATCTCGCAAGCTGCTGCTGAAAACTTTTCATTGGGGAAGTGATGGATTATGGTGCCCGGTCCTGGGAGGGGAGAGACACAGCTGGTGTGAGCAGACAGGCACTACCCGGGAGGGGGTGATGCAGTAGCCAGTTAGCTGAACTCCATGCATTCTAGTCCCTCTGCCGTCGCCCCCTGTTGGCCAAATAGCGATATCGTAGCCAGTCAAGTTGGTGACAGAAGAACAAGATCACAGACCTTAGGTTTGGAGACAAGGGGTGTAAGTGTTTCTTTTTTTTTTTTAACCAAGGCTCACTCTGGTGGCATCTTCTGACAGGTGATCCAGACCATTGGTGCTGTGGACAAGGACGACTTTGCCAACGGATTCCGATTCTTCTTCTCGTTGCCATCGAACTTGCCCATCAATCCCAACTTCACACTCAGAGACAATGAAGGTACGGTGATTCAGACGATGGTGATGACGATGTCGGTAAGGATGCTGAGGATGACGGTGCGGATGAGGAGGACGAAGATGATGATGGTGATGCTGATGTGATGTGATGGAGACGATGATGACAGTGGTGTTGGAGGTGATGATGATGTGGATGCAGGTGACAGTGATTGTAATTCTTGCTGCTGTTGGTGTGTTCAGTACTTGCAGTTAAAATCTTTATTGGGCTTCAGGATGAAGCCCAAGTTAGACTGCCTAATTAAACCTCTTGGATGTATATCAAAAGCTTTCTAGAGGACAGCAAAACCTTCCCTCTGTTGTAACCATTCCGAGACCCTTTTAGCCACATATATAATTATGCAATTACGCAATTCCAGACCCTTCCTTCCGTATTGTACATGGTACATTTGGTGTGTGGCATACCGCTGATGTCAGACAACTTGTAGTGTGTTTTCTTGCCGTGGAGACTGGGTACAGGCAAAGCAGGGTATGGTAAGACTCTGTGAGTGCTAAAATGGGGGAGGGGAGTTTCTCCCCAGTCAGGAGGGGGGCCGAACATGATGCCATGTTGGTTTTAAGTCATTCGTTGGAGAAAGCCCTTGAGGGACTCAGGCAATTAGAAACAGATCACAAGCTTTGTTTCTTACTCTTGTTCTGTAACGATAAAGTATGTCTTCCTCTTAATCAACAGTAAATTTAGGTATATGATACTTTTCTATTTGCCTTTATCTAAAGTGACATACAGTTCAAAGCAGGGACAGCCAGTCCCTGGAGTATTTGCGAATTGATGAAGATAATCGCTCCGCTAACTCTGGGCTTTGAACCAATGACCTTCAGATCGCAGGGTCCTAACCAGCCGAGTTACCGAGGTTATGTGTGCCACGCAGTGAGTCCTGTGCTTCCGGAAAGACTGAATGATGGACAGTCCTCCGGAGCTGCCTTTCCGGGGTTTATTACTCGCCGGGTAATGCAGTCGCAGAAAAGGCCAGCGCTGCCTGCCAGCCCACACCAGCCGTCCTCCCTGGCATCTCTAGCCGTGATCCATCTTGCAGAGGGTTACTTTGCCTGCTTGTCGTTTCCATCCATAATCAGTGATTGATTGTGTTTTTATTACCAGCCCGGGTGCCGCGTTTCAGCCGTTTATTGTGTTTCTGAAACCCGCCACGTATTGACGGAAACATAACGCAGTATCGACCCGGCCGCACCTTTGGCTGGACCTCCGCCGACTGCAAACCCGCCCCCCTCCCCCCACCCTCCGCATCCTGGCTCCTTCCCTCTAACAGACTGCAGCTTAATTCCCTCAAAAAGCAGCCCCCTACTCTATCCCAAACCTGGGGGGGAGGGGCAATTGGCAGGATCCTCTGTGTGTTTGAAAATGGGGCTTTGGAGAAAGACCCTGTAAACAGGGAATGTACCAAAAGAAGTCAGAGAAGTGCATTGTGGGATGTGTATGACAGTTCTGCAACTCCTCTGAAGGAAACATTCGGCTTGGCGAATCACCCCGCCGCCCCCCCCACCACCACTCCAAGCATTTGTATAGATGCAGTCATCATAATTTGTAGAGTCAGTCATGGCTTTTTTCACACTGCAAGGGGTGTGTTTTACTGGTACAGTATGTGCTTGTCTTTGTCTGGTATGAGCTGGTCTTGAGGTCTGCACCCTGTGGCCCCTGGTGGTCATGGAGTGAAGTGCTCGGATGTCCGTACTTCTGTTCTCCCATGAGTATGACTTGGGAAGGAATTTTGGGGTCATGTTCGTTTGCCAGTGCCTGGTTCAAATGAGGTTATCTGATTGGTTGATTTATGTCCCGTCCCCCCCCCCAGACAACACCGCGAGCATCGTGGCACGGCGCCGACGGTTCAGCCGCACAAGCCAGGAGTTATACCGTCTGGCGGTGGTGGTGAGGGACAGCGGTGAGCCGGTGTTGAGCAGCACGGGGACACTGACACTGCGCGTTTGTGCCTGCGGGGGCAGCGGCGCGGCGGCGCGCACCTGCCAGACGGGGGCCTTCCTGTCATCAGCCGGCCTCAGCACCGGGGCCCTCATCGCCATCCTGCTCTGCGTCGCCATCCTGCTGGGTAAGGTGGAACACGGACACGCACTGCTCCTCCTTGCATCCGGAATCTTCCGACGTGACCGAGCCAAACGAGCGGGAGTCCCAATATCCCAGCCCCTCTTTGTTATCCAGAACGCTACTCCGGATCGGCTAGAAGTGTGTAACTTCAGCCCGTTTGCGTGAAAAGAAACAACATTAAAGTAATTCTCGGTTGCTCCAGCCAATCAGAACAAAGGGATATTTCAAACATATAATTGTAATCCAAAGCATGCGCCCGCCAAACCCCCCCCGCAGCCCCGGGTACTGTGTGGGCGGGAACATCAATGTCACATTCGATCAGCAGATTGCGATTTTTGTGAGCTGCCAGAATACAACTGAGGCCTGTTATGATGAAATTACAGCCTACCGTTGAGGTTGACCCCCTCCCCCCCACTACGTCTGTGTCTGATGGTGGGGGGGGGACGTGGTGGCAGAGCCAGGGGGCTGAGAGATCATCAGCATGATCGCAGAGCTGAGACGGCTGGGGGGGGCAGAGGACTCACTCCTGAAATAACAGTTTAAGGAGTGTCTGCTTCTTTCGGCATCTAAACAACGGCTGGAGAGAGAGCTTTCCAGACTCATCTGTGAGTCAGTCTCGCTTTATCCTCCCTGGCATGGACACGGCGCCCCCCCACGCAGGCAAAGTGATTACGGGGGAGGGATATGCTGTCTTCTCATGCTTTTGTGCTGGTTCTTTATTAAATAACTGTTTTATGGGTGCCTTTTTTCTTTTTTGAACAGCCCCAGATTGTTTTTTTTTTTAAAGTCTGCTGCCTGCTAAGCGTCCCCCAGCCGACAGGCGGCTGATAAGAGCCGTTATCAGAGGCTGCTGCGACTCTGCCTGGCCTCTTCATTAAAGGGACGGCAAGCACTTCCCGTCCAGCCACACCGACACTAATGGCCCCGTCCCTTTAAGTGCCCTGAAGGACCAGCTTCCATCCCTTTAAGTGCCCTGATAGACCAACTCCCATGCACCGGCCCCTCCTCCCTCTTTTGAAGTCTGAACTGCTGTGGGTGGTGGATCCGCTTAGATTTTCTATTGCCTGCAAAGATGCCGGTGCTCGTTTTGACCACGTGCGGGCCGGTTTATGCAGCATTTTACCGCGTCTTTCACACTTTATTGTCAAACTTTTTTGCTCCTATAGCCTTCAGCATAGGACCTGGACCCCCCGCAACACTGCATAGGATAAGCGATTTCCAAAGATGGAGGGATGGATAGATGGATTGATGGATGGATGGATGGATGGATGGATGGATAGATGGATGGATGGATGGATGGATGGATGGATGAATGGATTCATTCACAAACAAAGTTAAAAACGTACAGACGGTCCTCTACTTGTGAACGAGATATGTTCCGGATGGCCGTTCGCAACTTGAAATGTTCGTAAGTTGTTATTCAACATCATTCTAAGGGTATACACAAGTACAAAGAACTAGGATGCTGGGAGTACAGTACGCTACGCTGCTGCGCGGCGGGAGTAGCGGCCAGAAGTCGCACTACCCGGAACTGGCGCGCAGAAAACAAACTTGATATTGCGTTTGTGTGTCTGAAAGTTCGTAAGTTGACAGGTTGTAAGTAGAGGAGTGTCTGTATATTGTTCCTGGTATTTGCAAAAGCGGCTTGTAAATCACTTGCATATATAAAACAACGGATTAGTATGAATGGTTGTAAATGAGTTATAATTGACTATTTACAAGCTTGTTGTATCTCTGTAATATCATCAAATAATTAGAAATAATTAATATTTATGGAGTAAACCTTTAAGGCTTTATACTATGTATGATTACTAATGCTTTGTATTTTTGTTGCAAGTGATTTGCAAGCTCTTTAATAAAAACGTATCAAATGATTGGTGACAGTTATTAATAGCTAAGGATAGGACTGCATAATTAATTGTAAAAAATGCAATCTCGAGTCTCACCTCTATGCAATCTCATTTCTAAACGACAATGGCGCATTAGATTGCGTCAGCTAAATCAAATCAAAACTACTTTTCCCCAGGGAGTCTCAAGTGTTCCATAATTCTTACTTTTGGTACTTTAACAAAGTATGAAAAATAAGGTACTTCAAAGGTGTTGGTTTTCCACTGGCATAAGACAGTGGTACTGGTGTTGAGTATTTTGTACTGAATTGGAATAATGGCTGTAGGGTATTACAAACACCAACATCACACGTTATGCACATTCAATTCTCGTTTCCCAAGCCAGCTAGATTAAGATCAGGCTTTTTCTTAGCTTCAGTTTGGTACAGATATTATAGTGCGACGAGTTTCAGTCTCGCTAAAACATTTTTACTCTGTCATAGGAAAACATTTTTGCGAGTTTTGCAATTCTGATGATTATTCCTTTTCAGACATCTAGTATGTGTTTAAAAATCGGTTTAAAGTTTTAGTTCCATTGCTTTTGCCTGAGTGCTGCACGCATTCTCTAAGACAATCATTATCATTTTCATCACTGCTGGTTGAAATCACACCTAGACGAGTTTGTGAGAAATTTATGTTGAACCCTAGTATTTATTACAACAAAATGTATTGCAATACTTTCCAAATTTCCCAGTACCGTGTGGTCATAGTATATTATTTCAATTTTCTGTACTTTTTCTGAAGTGATTACAATATCCATCCCTTTGCTGAGCTGGTGTGACTGGGATTAAATTGCCGAAATGCAGTTTTCCTATTTTTCCAGCAGTGACCGCGAACAATGTTCCGGACGGTATTCCTACATCCCCAGCATTCCCGTGACGCCTGTCTCTCTGCCGCCCACAGCCATCGTTGTGCTCTTCACAGCGCTCCGCAAGGGCAAGAAGGAGCCGCTGATCGTCTCGGAGGAGGACGTGCGGGAGAACGTGGTGACGTATGACGACGAGGGCGGCGGTGAGGAGGACACGGAGGCCTTCGACATCCTGGCCCTGCGGAACCCGGCCGGCGCCGAGGAACTCAAGATCCGCAGGGACGTGCAGCCCGAGCGGGTCTGGCGGGCAGCGGCGCGCGGGTGCCCCAGTCCCCCCGGCGGCGGCGTGGCAGACGCAGTGGATGTGTGGGCCATGCTCTCCCGCCGCCTGGAGGAGGCTGATAACGACGCTAGCGTGCCACCCTACGACTCCCTGCAGACATACGCCTACGAGGGTCAGGGCTCGCCCTCCGACTCCATCAGCTCGCTGGGCACGCTGGCCCCACCCTCGGACCTGGATTACAGCCACCTGGACCAATGGGGACCCGAGTTTCAGAAACTGGCGGAACTATATGGAGAAGACCAGCTGGATGGCGCCCCCTAGCGTGCGTCGCTGTACGAGCACCCCCATCCCCCCACCGCTGTTTAAAATAAAGAGAGAGCCTTTGCACCACCATGCCCATTTACTGTAAAAACAACAAACTGTCCTTTTTTGCCCAACTGGGGCCGGAGGAGTGGGTTCAGATTTTCAAACAGGAATGAGAAAATTAATTGCGATTCTGGGAAAAAAAAAGATATTTTCCCTGGTGTATATTTTTTATTGGTCAATAAAGTCTGTAAATTCCATAGAAGTGGTGAAATGTGATGCAAGGAGCAAATAATGGAGCCCCCCCCCACCCACCCACCCCCTTTCTGAGCTGGCGATAAGTGATAGCTTTTAGTAAGAGAACGAAGGTTAGGGAATGAAACGGCGATGATGGGAAAGAGGAAATTTGTTCCGTGTTGAGCAAAAAAATTTCAGTGACGAATTAACTGGATTAATGTTGTCCTGATGCAAAGGGGCCGTAGGCACACCTACTAGGGGTGGATTGAGCAAGCAGAATGCTCTGTGTGTGTATTGAGAAAATCCTGACTACAGCCACTAGGAGGAGCAGTGGTTGGAGACCCCGATTGATTAGTGGAATGGGTTCGACTTGAGGGTAATCTGTGACTATCTGAAGGAAAACTGGAATCTGGTGGAGATGGTGACGGAGATGACGACGTTGATGACGACGGTGATTATTGTTGTTTGTCGGTGGCTCTGCGGTCGGGTCACTCTCACTCACCTCTACTGTCCCGATCAGTTTAATTACGTCCCGAGTTCACAACCCGAGAAGCACTGATATCCGTGACCGCGCGGTAAGTCCGTTTGGTGGAGCTGAAAACAGAATCCATTTCCGGATAATTAAGCAACTCGCTGAAACGTGCGGGGATGCTAGTCTCATTTTTTAAAATTAATTTATTCCTACATCCCTTTCTGAATAATTCACACACCTGCCCTTTTTACGCAGCTCTTTTCCCAGAGTCATTCTGAAACACCTTGATGCTGGACCTCAGCAGATGTTGTTCCATGGCACCAGAACACCGATGTTTGGCCTGCAATTAACTCTGTTGATCATTGTTTTGCTGGTTGTAGTACGACGTCCTGTGACTGACTGTCTTCAGCTTTATTTCCAAACTGTGGCACAAAGACCTCTGAGCTGACCTTTTTTTTTAAATGAAAAAGCACCCCCCCCCCCCCAAGAAAGAAGTGTGACACCCGCAAGACACCAGCAGTGAGTTATAACTTTCACTATCTGTCTATCCATCTCCTCTGTAACCACTCCAGATCTCCAAACAGGGCACCAGGACTTTTCCAGCCATCATTCTGGTTTTATTTTGTTATTTTGCTTTGTTTTTTTTTTTACGTGGTGTTATTGTTTAGCTATTTATTTCCCATTTGCTTGACTACTGAATATTCTGCATAAATTATTATTCAGCCTGTCAGTCTGGAGCTGGAAGAATGAGGTGAGTCATTACTGTTTATTTTTCCTGTGTGTGTGGGGGGGAGGTTAAGTTTCTATTATATTGTAGGGACCAAATGCCCGTTACACTGTAATAAAAAGCTGTTTTTTGGCATTGTGGGGACCATCTACAGAGATCTGTGAATCCATTCCAAAAAGTCAAAATTCCAAAAGTATTTTGTTTGGTTACTTTTGGTTAATCTTAGGGCTGGTTAGGGATTAAGGGTGTCATGTTGGGATTAGAGTTTTCCTCACAGAAATTAATCCCCACCAAAATATAATTACAAAGCTCTGTGTGTGTGTGTGTGTGCGCGTGTGTGTGTGTGTGTGTGTTTGTGTGAGCTAGTTTACCTATCCTTATGGGGACACAATTTCCACATAACGTGATAAATATCCTTTTTTTTTCCTTATGGGGACCAGGAAACCTCTATTTTATAAAAATCGGTGACTGCTATGAAAAAACTAAAAGTGCAAAACCATAAGTAACCATTTTGCTTGGTTATTTATGGTTATGGTTAGTGCAGGGTAGGGGTTAAGGTCGTCATAGTTAGCGTTAGCATTTTTCCCATTGAAATGAATGAGCGGTCCCCATAAGGATATGTTTACCCTACACGTGCGTGCGCGTGTGTGTGTGTGTGTGTGTTGCTGTTTCCCTAATACTGGTGTTATAAATCTTGTCTAGGTGCATTTGTGTGTCACTCCCCAGAGTAATAGTGATGTTCACCACACTTACTCCTGGCTGGAATAAAATAAGTGTGATCCCCATTGATAGGGCCGTGTCACGCAGCGCTTAACCACAGCCAGGCCGGTGACGAACATCGGGTGGCACTCTCGTGATCCTGACTGTTAGCGCTACCATCCGTCAGACCCCAGAGAGAAGCCCCAAACGGAGAAGCTGAGACTGGTGAGTACTCAGAAAATGGGGAGGGTGGGCTGGTTTCTACTGGTACACAGGTGAAAGTGACTAAAAACCCACAGCTGACATAAACTGACTTATGTTGAAACGCTACAAAGTACTTTTCTGCTCTGCTGGGCTCCTGTAATAATTTCTAAATGATAAATGACGTCAGTAATATCTTACATTGCTAAAGCCACCATCAAGCCACCACTGCCGCTAAATGTTTAAGCGCCCCGTGTGATTGCAGGTTCGAATCCCCCACCAGCATGTCACCACTGAGGTACCCTGAGCAAGGCACTGTCATGATGTCACATATGGGTTAAATGCAGAGGACACATTTCGTTGTTGCGTGTTGTGGTGCGTTAGCAATGACGACTAATCACCTAATTCTGAAGTCCCAAAGCTTGCAGTAGTGGGGTATCAGTCTGCTGAACCCATTATTATTATTTGTTTGTTTGTTTATTAATGGTGTCATTGCCTGAGTCATTTTGCATGCTCGCTCCCAGTATGCAGTGTGCTCTGTGAGTGTACAATAAGCCTTATTGCTGTGCTGTGATTGGTCACTACAAGTGGGCGGGGGTTTGGAACATGGGGGGGGGGCGCAGTCTCAGATCCAACTCTGGCGACCTGCCTGACTAAACAGTCTAATTGATCCTTTTGTATGCCCCGACGTATTTCATTATGGGTGATTAAAAACCCCATTACAGCGGCGGGTCGGTTAGGGGGTAATAAATCTGCATCTAAGTAGCCCCCCCAGTGCTCCGGGGGCTTGAGATGACAAACTAAGATCAGCCCCTTGTCAGTGGGAAGCGAGAGCTGTTCACGCAAGCCAGCATGGGATGGGAACAAGGCGGGTTTCAGTCTGCATATCCAGATCATGGATGATTTATTCATGGTGGAAAAAGGCTTTTGGCCGCAAACACACCACTGTTCAGTCTGGCCCATAATGCAGCTGCCCTTGGCATCTCCAAGTGCCACACACAGCCTGTTAGACATCCTAGTCCTTGTGCTGGGGGTCCGTGTGAAAAGTAGAGTTGTCTTTATCTTACTCAGCTCAATTTACACATGTGACTCTGTGTCGGGCAGAGTCCAAGCAGGTTATTTTCAAAGCTGTGCCCTGCTCTCATCATCTCTGCGAAAACAGCTTTCCCTCCTGTTTTCCGTGAGTTTCCCAACACCGGATAACTATGTACACCAAACTAAAGGACGTAGAGTGCTTGTGATGAATATATAGCAGATTTATTATCAGGAATGACTTATTTTTATTGGAATCTGACTGGCCTTTGATTAAAATAGAATTCACAGATCGACGATAAACAAAGACGCGGATGGAAACGTCTCATTTTCTCCTGTAGGGAGACGGTAAAGCAGGTGGCAGACGGCAGCCTGACACCATAAATGATTCAGCAGCCCTTGAATCATAAACGACCGTCACCGCTTATTCTCCTGCCTCCGGAAGCCTCAAGGACTCATCAGAAATGACAGGCATTAAACATTCATCCTTCTAATAAACGACAGCGAACGCCTCTCGGGGACCCTGTCCTTCTTCGGGCTTGTCGCCATGGTGTTCTGCGGCGTTCTCGGGCCATTCGGGATGCGCAGAATGTCCATTATGCAAATATCTAGTTCTGCAATTAAGCCTTCAGAAGGTTATTGGTTCGAAACCAGTCCCTGGCAGAAATGCACACGCTGGATCTTCATGAGCAGGAGTTTGTCAGGGAGATGTCTGAGAGCTCAGGGATGCATCTGACGTGTCTGGAAGCCGTCCGGCAGCTCAGAGGAGACCTGCTGTGTCACCCTCATAACTACGGATCTCCCGCCTTTACGGACTTCGGTGTTCAAAATCCCACAGCCATTTAAGGTTAGTAAAGAGAGGAATTAAAAGCTGTCGAAAGGCTTTCAGTGCCCCCGTCTGCAGCCTGCCTGAGAAGCGCAAACATGAAAATAAGTTAGCCAGAGAGATGTTGCTTTTATCTATCAATATTTTAATCCCAAGCAACTTGCACGGAGTATGTTTTGTTGCAAGGGCTTAGAATAAAAAAAAAAAAAGACAAGATGTTCCGAGCAACAAATCATGTTTTTAACTGAGGTTTTGTTCTGAAATAGAATGAAAGTTAAAAGTTCCGTTTAAGCTGCAGCACGTTAGAGAGTGAGCGACTCCGTGTACTTAGTGCCTGATGGTTAAGGCAGATGTCAAAGAGGTGAGTTTATTTTCTTACAGTATAACCCAGATCTGAGTGTCGCAGGGAGCCTGTTTTTGCCCTGCGGGACCTGGTGTATGAGGAGACGATAGCATGAAGGACCTGAAGCACACATGTACATGAGCGGCAGCGAAACGGTCGGATCTTCAGAGCCACAGGAGGTGGATGGAGCATTGAATGAGGCAGTTTTAGTATCACCCTTATTAGTGAGCTCAGAGTGGCTGCAAAATTACTATTGTGTTTTTGCTTCATTTTTTCCTTCATTGCTGATGCATAGTATGGTAAAGGGCACATTTCAGAGAGGTACCATAAAATAGCTGAGTTTGTCGTAAACGCACGATTCTGCTGACCTCGAGTAGAAACAGTGCAGGTCCCAGCACCTTCTGCTTCGAGACTTCCAGCATTAGATCTTAGGTGATCCGGGTTGTGTGGAGGATAGAAAGGAGATCACGTTAACAGAGACAGAACATAAAGGCATCTGGATCCAGTAAGTGATGGATGAGAGTAGCATTGATCTTTGAGGAGACAGGTCCTTGGCGAATGCAGTGATAGCATCCGGTTTCTATGGCGTCGGTCTCCATGGCTACATCAGCGCAACACCATTAATTCTGCTTGTCCAAACATTTGTATGCTAGAATTTCAGTGTCAATCAGGTGCTGTCTAGGTGAGCCTCTTAAACTGTCATCATTTAATATTTGTCTTTATTTATTTGTTCACTTAATATTCTGGCTGCTACTGTCTGAAAATCACGCTTATTCTGTTGTTTATGCAGTGTCAGTCAAAAGTTTGAACACACCTACCGAAGTTGGAATATTTTGTTGTATTTTTGTCTCTGGTATTTTTTTTTTTTTTTGCGTAGTTTATGTTTAATTCAACTGTGTGCAATTATAGACTGTACGTTCACTATCTGGTAGAAATAATATGACCTAAATGTAATTCTTTTAGGGATACACGGAAACATTCCCAGCCTGTACTGGGGAATTCCCAGACTGACCCAGCATGATTCTGGGGATCGGGGGATTTGTCCTGAAACGGAATTTAATTTCTCTGTAAAGGGGTCTCCGGCACTGTTCCCAGTGGACTGGTAATTCATTCAGATTGTGATACCACCTAAGTTCTCGACTACTAATTATTTCACTAACTGAACTGTTGCAGTCTTCTGCCACACCGCTAAGGTCATTAGCTACCTAAAGAGAGAGAGGAGGCCCCATACTGTAAACCCAGGGTACAGTGCCAAGATGGGCGACGGACTGTACCGTCACACCCATCGCCAAGACGAACACCCTGCCTTCCAGAAGGATTTCAGGAAATGGCTCTTGGGTCGCGGCCAATGTAGGATTGCGGCTAATCTGTGCGACAGCCATTAGCAGGACATCTGGGTGTGGATGTGCGACACGACGTGGGCTTGGTTTTGCATATTTGGCCGTGATTCGCAGGCCCCGCTTTTCCGTGTTTGCCTTACGAGGCGGGAGACGCATTGCGACGGGCCTGATCTCCAATCCCGGCCCAGTGCGTCCTGCCGAGCGGCGGGGGGTTGTGATCGATGGCAGCCCGTCTCCATAAATCAGCTTAAACACGAGCAAAGGCAGACGTTAAAGTGCAGCATCTGTAAACTTTGGGTATCTATTGTTATTTTTTTTTTCCCTCTCTCGTTCTGCTGTAATTGCCGGCGTCATTTAGCGAAAGGAGAGTTATCAAGCGAAGATAATTGGGCCCATGTTTTTTGCCTTTTTGCGTTCCCTTTTAAGATCAGAGCTGGTCAGGTCGGTGTTTGTATGTCTGGAACTGCAACGTGACGTGTGTCTCTGTTTAACCAAATCGATATATGTGTCGGGGGGCGGACGGAGGGGGGGTCGCTACTTAACAACCACCCCCAGCCTTTGGGCGGGCGTCATTTACAAATGAGGAAATCCTGCAGATTTGCATTAACGATCCGGTAAGATCGACCGGCTCCCTGTCAGACCCCGGGTGTCAGTCAGAACACCGCTGAAATGAATCAGCCGCGTTGCTCTTTAAGTCATCTAGGGAGAGGAAGAAAGATCCGCCGTCCGTCCTGTGACTTATATTGAATTCATTTATTAACAAAAGTGTGGCGTTAATTACACAGACAGGCTTGTCACGGCTACGCTTTGAAAAGCACTATAAAAAGCGATGAAAAACAGTGAAATCCATCCTAATAACGGAGTTTGAAAGGTATGCTTGTAATGGGAGCGAACGTCGCATTTGACGCGGTTATTATCCAGTCAACATGCATTTCTGTGTATCGCAGTAGCATGACTCTCTTCCCGGTAAGTGGTTTGTAAAATGGATAGATGGATTGTATCTGCCTGGTGGCCATGACCATCATTTTAATTTTATTATTTCCTTTCTGTTCTATATTTTTTTATTTTTTTTACCTTAGTTAAGTGGCCGCTGAAGCGCTGTGGAATGTAGCAATGATTTTTAAAAGGTGAGTTTATTGTTTTTTCTCTTGAAAAACAAAACGTATGTGCATGGAATTAAAGGGGGATTAGCTGGTAACATGAGATAATTAGCAGCTGGGGTGAGGGAGATAATTAGCAGTCATGTAACTCTTTGGCTGGTGCCGCTGAGTAACAGGTAAGGTGACCATGGGGGAGGGGCGGACGGGGGGTTATCCAGATTCCCGCTGTTACCAGACGCCGTCCCCCGCGGTCTTAACAATGGAAAATTCAATGTAAACAGCAACTCGGGCAAGAATCGGGAAGGTCGGTCGGGATAAGGAGGTGCGCCTTTTAATATTTTAATTCGAAGACCCGTGTGGAACCATGGAGATAAGAGGATTAAACGGCAAATGTGATCTGGTGGCTGGAAGAGCAGCAACGCAGTTCCTAGGCCCCACTGACCTTGGGATTCTGCTTTCTGTAAGCAGGTATGGGGTCCGGCTGGATTATCCGTATTGTTTAGTAATCGGCGGCCTGACTCCTGGACGTGGAAGGAGCTTCAGGTAAGCGCCGGAATACTTTGCGAAACTCTTAAGGACAGGATTTCTCACGGCCCTAAGCAAATGCGGACACACTTTGTAGGTGATAATGCACTGTTTTTTTTTTTTTTGTTAATCCATTACTCTTTTGGGAATTACCCGGTACCAGGTAGGAAAAAGAGTCTCAAATGTGCGACTGAATGCATCTGGAGGTGTGGGGAAATCTGCCCTTTTCCATGCGACCGGTGAAGGATCTCGGACGCGACCACTCAGAGAATCCCGTCAGAAGAGAGGCGGACTTTTCAGTGCCGACTGGGGCGGAGAGCGTGGTGAAGGTGAGGGTTCATGGGGACTTTCCACTCCGGGTTTGATGGCAGGTTAGCTGTCGTCACCATTAACCAGCCAGGTTGCTGGTGGACTCCTGGTTACCTTCTCCCACCTTCTCCCACGCCGCTCAGTCACATTTCGTCATGCAGAAGCTATTCACGTCACAGGCCACGTTGCTGATATTATCTCAGTTAATCAAGCACTATTGAGAAAGTCATTCTCTTTTTCTATGCCTTAGGTCCTGTCGCCATTAGTGTTTTTGAGAGCGACATTGAGGGTAATAATACAACAGTAAGTCAATAACTACTGTGACAGCAGCTGCTGAGTACAATTAAGCAAATTATGGACTAGGGGATGGGCATTTTGAATGGGGATCTTACTGACTGTACAAGGTAGGAAATGTTCTGCGTGGAGACAATGGACAGAAATCAAAGGAAATATCCTAAACGGCGTTTAAAATTCATCTGGAACTCTGGTTCCATATCCAGGCTTGTTTTTCAAGATCAAGGTATGTTTTGGACTATGCCAGTGACTGCACAGAATCAAATAATTGAATAAGAAAATATGGTTTAATATAAAACTATTCCTTCTGGTGGAATGGGAGGGGGGTGCGGTGATTATTATAAAAATGTCTTAGTTTCTCTTGAACTTTTAATAAAAATGGAGCTTATGTATTTTACTTAAAATTTAAGTAGTTTATTATGGCCGATTTTTCCTCTGCAAAGATGGAGTGGCTTGTCCTCCCAGTAACACCAGTAGCCCTTTTTTTTTGTGTTTGCCATATGTTATCTTAACTGACATACCTTTGGCGGTGGCCACATCTGCTCAGCCTCTGAGCGATAGTCTCGCTTCCTTCCCAGCAGCCGTGTAGCCGAGAAGGTCCCGGGTGGTCTTTGAGCACCGCAGCATTGCAGGCGTAGACGCCGGGTCACAGCTCGGCCAGCTGATGGGGTCACCCGTGTATCCGGTGAGGAGCTGAAGCTCGCGCTTGGTGAGGTGGGGCGCAAGAGCAGAGCTGTAGCCCGAAAACAGATCCGCTTCATGTCAGACCATCACAGACAGAAGCCAATTAAACTTTAATAATCCTTGTCTCAGTCCACCTCCGTCTCTCTCTTCCTCAGCGCGCATCCTGCTCCCTGGCTCCATTGGTGCTGATCCGGTCCTGAATACAGATACGGTCCCCCTTCTGGCCGTCTCGGGTGAGGATGCTCTGTAGCCTCAACCACCGTGTTGCCACCGAAGGCGAGAAGAGCCGGGTGTCGTGGAACCCCTCCATAGGCAGAAGAACACCGAAAATAACCTGGAGACATTTACTGACAGTCCCTGAGCAATTCAGGATTAAGGCCTTTACTCATTGATGACATCACTCAGCCGGCCCTGGGATGATTCAAACCGGCGACCTTCCAATCACAGACACGCCGTCCTAACCCGCTGAGTAATGCAACCTCAAAAAAGCAGCACGCGGATAAATTAATAGCGGCGCGCAGATAAATGCAGAACACATACCGGCCTGAGTATTCCGGAATGAAACGGACATACAGTTCAGTCACATTTCAAGAAAAACAGATTTCAAAGAGCTCAAAGGCCACCCCTTTGCCAAAAAAATGAATCAAGCACGGGCTGAAAAACACTGCTGTCACTTTCATGAAGCACGGTTTTGTCTCCAGCGTGGATTTCTTTAAGCAAGATGATTACTGCAATACACTGCTGGCTCGGTAGTAAATCGTAGAATTGTTACTGAATCATTAAAAGACACATACAGGCAGGTCACCCATTGTTTTGGCGTCGAGTTCAGGCAGGGCTGGACTAGCCATCTGACATACTAGGCATTTTCCCAGTGGGTTGATGGGTTTGTGGGCGGGGAAAAATCAGCAAAATGAATCGTGGTCCTACCCCCAAAACCTGATCGGCAAAATTTACTGAGGCCATGTTTGTTGAAAGAGCTGATTTTTAATTCCAGTCAGGCCAGGAGTTTTGGAGTCCTTGAAGGCAAAGGCCCATAACCTGTGGTGAAGCACCGTCGCCAGGGCAACCAGGCACATAACCTAGCCTTACGGATGCCTGATAATTGTAACGCAGCGGTCGGCGAGTATAATCTGCCTTGCTTTATTAGAAACGGTCGTAATCACTCCCACTGACCATCAACAGGAACTTCTAGATCATCAGAGCTTCACTCTTGTGTATTTTTTTTTTCTCAGAGAGGAAAGATGACAAAAAAAAAATCTCGGTTTTCCTCTATGAGACTTTCAAAATTTCTTACAATATTATCCGAAGCAGAATTTTCAGCAAAATAAGGAGGTGGAAGTCAGCATTTCAGCAGATGATATTCAGCCAGAACATGCAAGATCTGCTTGGAATAGATGAAGTGTTTTACTAAGGAACACAATAGCTGTATCCATCTCGGAACAACTTTCAGGTGCACTTATCTTGCGGTCTTGGTTGAATCAGGTGACTTTAAAGTCACACCTTCTAACAGAAGCCCTGCCAGGGTGGGGGGGTGGGGGGGGGGTCATGTTTTATTTTCAT
>JAODKF010000089.1:22585653-22601724 GCA_026779585.1 Mormyrus proboscirostris
TGTCTGCTCATTGTCCCTGTCTGCTCTCTGTCCCTGTTCCTGCCTGCTCCCTGTCCCTGTCTGCTCCCTGTCCCTGTTCCTGCCTGCTCCCTGTCCCTGTCTGCTCTCTGTCCCTGTTCCTGCCTGCTTCCTGTCCCTGTCTGCTCCCTGTCCCTGTCTGCTCATTGTCCCTGTCTGCTCTCTGTCCCTGTTCCTGCCTGCTCCCTGTCCCTGTCTGCTCCCTGTCCCTGTCTGCTCTCTGTCCCTGTTCCTGTCTGCTCACTTTTCCTGACCCTGTCAGCTCTCTGTCCCTGTCTGCTCTCTGTCCCTGTTCCTGCCTGTTCCCTGTCCCTGTCTGCTCCCTGTACCTGCTTACTCACTGTCCCTGTCTGCTCACTTTTCCTGACCCTGTCTGCTCACTGTCCCTGTCTGTTCACTGTCCCTGTCTGTTCCCTGTCTCTGCCTGCTCCCTGTCCCTGTCTGCTCCCTGTACCTGTCTGCTCTCTGTCCCTGTCTGCTCACTGTCCCTGTCTGTTCCCTGTCCCTGCCTGCTCTCTGTCCCTGTCTGCTCTCTGTCCCTGTCTGTTCACTGTCCCTGTCTGTTCCCTGTCTCTGCCTGCTCCCTGTCCCTGTCTACTCTCTGTCCCTGTCTGCTCACTGTCCCTGTCTGCTCTCTGTCCCTGCCTGCTCCCTGTTTCTGCCTGCTCTCTGTCTCTGCCTGCTCCCTGTCCCTGTTTGCTCTCTGTCCCTGTCTGCTCCCTGTCCCTGTCTGCTCCCTGTACCTGTCTGCTCACTGTCCCTGTCTGTTCCCTGTCCCTGACTGTTCCTGAAAAGCAGGCACATCCCCAAGTAAACCTTCAGTTTTCCGGATCTCTCACCCTTACACCCGCAGAGGATAGGATCCCACCAAGCTCTACTTTGAGTGCATCTATTACAGCCAAACTCTGTCCCCAACCATTAATCCTGATGGCAATTTAATCGCTACATATTTACCTCCATGCACTACAATGTTAATGTTATTCACACACAAATATTGATGATCCCCCAATTATGTAATCAAGTACATATTTCAGCTACGTGTGGATGCTAATTACCGCTGGAAAGGGGATCACGTCAGCATGGAATGGCAAGCATTAGGGACAGAAGGGTATAGGTTTAACACCCAAAAAGTGTGAGAGCGACTGCCCGGCCCCAAGAACTTGAAATTCTCCATTGAACAACCAACAAAGGAAACATGTCAGGCCTGAGCCGTGGTGTAATTAAATGAGACGTTAGCATTTGGGTGGGTTCTTCACCAGAACCGGAATGTTCCGGAGCGTGGATGACCGCAGGCAGTCAGAGGATGCTTTCATTTCTAAAAGACTTTTTTTGTAATAATTTGAAGTCATTTTAATAGTGGGAATAATAAGACTAAAATCAGCCCTGGAATTGCCCCCCCGCCCCAAACGGCTCTATGATAGCTATTGCAGAGCGAAACATTTTGCCGACGAGGTTCTTACACTAAATTTTGTCAGCCTAGAATCCCATTGACTCATCAGGAAAATGCTCAGTATGCCAGATGGTCGGTGTGTGGGAGAAGGTCAGTCAGTCAGAGCTTGGTAGGGTACTTCAAGTTTAAGTTTTACTCAATAAATCTAGTGTTTAGAAAAAATCATGTTCCTTTTTCAATAAGAACCAGCTGTTTTGCATTCCTTTATCAGACAGTAAATTAAGGGTCAGGGTTGACCTTGTCTGTTCCTCTTGGTATTCACCTTGCTGATGATCTATGACAGGGCTATTCAACTCACGGTCCTCAAAGGCCGAGTCCTATTGATTTTCCAACCTTCCTTCACCTGTGAGTCAGGTGTGAAGCCTCTGACCAATCAGAATCATCCATCTATCCATCCATCCATCCATTATCTATACCGCTTATCCATTTTGGGTCGCGGGGAAGCTAGAGCCAATCCCAGCATCTTCGGGCGAGAGACAGGGTACACCCTGGGCAGGTCACCAGTCCATCGCAGGGCCAATCCAATCAGAATCAGTAATTATTAAACGAACTACCTGGGAGAACTGAAAACAAGGCCTAGATTTGGAATCGAGGGCCAGAGTTGAACAGCCCTGGTCTAAGATATGTGGTGGTCTCATGTTAGCCTTTCTTGGGATAGAATCTCTGCACTGACAGAAATATACAGCCACCCAACTGGTCAATAGCAGTGTCACTCTGAAAGCTGTACCAGTGGTGACGAGTACCTGCCTTGTCCCTCACACCTGCCATGGTTTCCCAGAATGCACCTCTGCACAGGCTTGACTGCAGAGTTAATCGTTCTCCTGACCTACAGTTATATCCCATCGTGCACCTTCTGTGCTGAGCCTGCGATTGGTCACATGTCTCATGCATATTCAGATGTGTTGTATTTACTTTGTACAGGCAGATGTTTCTGCTACAAATTACAGTAATTCGTAATGCTGAAGGTACCACTGAAGTGAGATAAATCACACCTTTTCACTATCATTTGCCAGTGATAGCTAAAGGTGATTCCTGTGTTGCTTTACATGCACGGGGTCCTTTGTGTTTTTGCAATTTCTAAGGGTAATCCTGCATTGCATTGCTGCTACACAGAAACCTCAATGAAGCTGCATCCGTCAACATGTCTCCTGGTGCAATGCATCTCCCATAGGCACAGTCCCAACCTGCACTTACCCTGCCTGACAGAATGGGGGCACTGTGTCGTGGGCCTCCCATCTTTCACCAGCAGAGGGGTGACCTCTTGATCATTCTAATGTCTGCCACCATTGCCTCCTCATCTCTAGAAGCATAGGGGAGAGCCAGGTCTCCTCTCCGTGCCATTGAAGCAGCCCAGTTTTCTGTTTGGTGGTCCTCACCATATCCAAGCCAGCTGACCTTGAACCCCAAGAGGTTTTATTTTCTCCTCACATTGGAGTTTTTGGTTCCTCTGCTCCATTGTCTTCTGGCATTCTGCCTTTCCCCTTTCCCTCATGCACCCTCTTACATAAATAATGGGTCTTCACACACTGTCAGGTGCCATGGGCCGACTGTATTATGAAAGATGCTATATAAAAAATTTATGTAATTGAGTGTCAGTGACTCCATCTAAATATTTAGCTAATTCTATGACACCGTACAACATGTTTCCATCACTTTCACGTCAATATAATATTCTTGGTTTGAGTTTCCATGACAGAATTCCGGTGGGTCAGAGTGTGGCGCAAAGTAAAAGGCCATTGATTTAGTGAAGCCTTCCTCTGCTGGGAAGAACAGATCTTCAGCTCGGACTGACAGGGATTACAGCGGCGACGAACAGCGCAGGAAGCGTGGAACGGGATTTGGCGTTCAACCATGTTCCATGTCATCGAGGTGCACGGGAACCAGCTAATCTCTCAGCGGCGGTGTATGACTTCAGCGGAGGGAGGGTTTGGCTCGGGAAACATTTCGGGGGACATGTTCACTGAACTAAACGGGTTTGAGTTAAACGGGGGTCCCCAGACGATACACCACCCCAGGGGTCATTTAAGACACGACGCAGCTGGGACCCAATGTGGCGTGTTTTCTCAAGCTCGATCACCAGAACCGGAACCGGAATGTTCCAGAGTGTGAAGAAATGTCCACGGGGGGGCAGGTGTTAGCAGGCTGGGTCTGAGAGGTTTGGCCTAATTATCTGGCTGAAGTGGGAAGCTGCACCCACACAGCCAGCTGAGAGGTGAGAAGACAAGGGGATCTCCGTAAGGCCAACGTGGGCTACAGGTGAAGGTAGCACTTCAGTGGTCAACTGTACAGTGGGCCTTATCCATTACGACTCCTAACTGCAGTTCCGACTAGCTTCACAAGGGGGCAGAAGTGGCTGGATGCAGATAATGCCTGTGCTGAGGACACCTGGAGTGTTTTTCAATACCAAGAATGCAAATATCATACTTGTGGGAGGAGTAGTCATGCTAACTTGCCTCCCAAGAACAAACTTGGGATGTAATGAATCCTGGGACTGGTCTCTGTTGGTGAGGATGCAACTGATCCTTGATAATTGGCGCAAGGCAAGAACAACATCCTTTTTCTGTCCTCTGCACTTAGAATTGGAACTGGTCTTCGGCAATGGAAGATGATGTAAAACGAGTATATGAGAACTCAAGTACGCATATTGGAAACATCCCTGCCTTTCACAACGTTAGTAATTCTGCACATGGGGGCTACCTACTCATCTTTCAGGATGCCATAGCTGGACCACGTTTGACTTTTATTCTAATAGCGGTTACAGAGTTTGTAAGGTTATACCACCCGAGAGGTTTTGCAGCCAGGTGATCATAGACCTCCAAGGGTTTATCTTTCTCCTATAACTATCGTAAAAGCACTGAATAGCTACATAAATAGACTGTGCTTGTGTCTGGGGCATATTCAGAAATGCACCCAGCAAGAGATTTATTACAAGGCAAGAAAAAGAGGCTCGTGATGTGCGCCGTAATACTGTCAGCCTACGAGCGACGATGTCGCCGGCTTGACATTTAAGATGGAAATAGATAGAGATGAACAAGGGGAAAAAAAGAGTGAAAAGAGCAAAGCCAGAACAGGAAGGATTGGCAGATTCTCACATCGATGTCTGCAAGAAAGGCAGCGTGTCCGGGAGCAGGGGAAATACTTCAGAGTAAAATGAAATACATTTATAAATGTATATAAAGGTCTGAGAAATTATTGGCATTTATGTTCTCTGGCCATAATGGGTCCCCCACCATGTTATTAACATTACAATCAGGTGCAAAGTTCCCTATCATTATCTCTGCTGGGTGGTTTCCCTTTATGAGCGAAGCAGACTAGCACGTAATGGTCTTAGAAAATGGAGCGGCAGGAGATGAAAACTGCCCCTTCCTGTAGGGGGCATCGCACCGCAGAACGGATCCTGCTCCTTTTAAATACTGCAAATAACCACCACTCTGCTGCTGACTCCCACGTTTCCCTGGAGGGTTCCAAGTACGAGATGTGGGGTGATCATTAATACTCCCTGCTGCCGCCTGGATTAACGGTGTCTGCCACACTAGCAATCGAACCTCCGCAATGACGCTCACGCCATTTTCGACCTTCAGGATACTCCGTGCCACGGAGCAGCTTGTTCCACAGCCAAGATGGCTTCCCAGCAATTCTGTGCAGTTAATAATTTATGCCGATCCCGTCAAGGTATTTGCCTCCATGAAGCGTCCAGCTCTCACGATGAGCAAGGAAAACATGCGATGAAAATATTCCCGCGCGTTGTTACCCAGACCCTAAGAGCACCAGGATGTGAGTCAGTCGATGTTTTAATATTTCACATAATCCCCAGAATCGATTCATTCTCCTGGTTTCTGAGATGCAATGCTGGGAGTTAAGCACGGGTGGGAAACCGTGTTACGGTATGAAGAAAAGGAGGTGTTTGTCAGTCCACCAGTGTACCTCTCTCTCAGAGATTACAGGGGGCGCAGTTCAAACAGAGGGTCCCCCTCGCTCCCAAGCCCAGCCCTGAATCAGAGGGCATGCCTCATCGACATTGTGCTTCTCCTACGTCTCGTGGTCTCACCTGTCTGCGTGTTTATTCATTAATCACATATCTTTAGTTCTCTATATATTTTTATTTTTATCCTCTTTTTTAATCTCTCACCCGAGATCCTGTAATAAATTTTTTTTCCACTGTACAAGACATTATGTTTCTTGCTCATAGTTCTCATTCTATACGCGCCACTTAAGTCCTGTGGTTCCTTAAAGACGACAGTCGGGGCATCGCGATGACGTCACAGATGTAGGGATGTGCTTTATTTTACCATCCCGACACTTAATTTGAATTAAACGCGTTCTCAGGAGTACACTCCTCGCTTTACAGCACGGCGTGAAAGAGATATATGTTCCACAGTTGACTTTGAACTTTGATCCGTTGCCTGGCTAGCGGTAAACTGCAAACTGAAACTTTCTACTGGCGGCGTCTCTTTAGCGATCGTGAGCATAAGCATCTCATAAAGCATCCAAAAAGGTATCGTACTGTGATTTATTTTATTCTGCGCTTAACCAAATAAACTTCTATTAATAAATGTACTGTTTAATTACTGGTATTTAGTTACAGTAATTGTATTCAAGTATTTATCATAACATACTTTCCATGCATTGAAATGTAAGCCCAAGTTAGTTGTGAGGGCCTGTATAAGCTGCTGTGTCCTCTTACAACCCAAACCTGATGACCCCTTGAGACTACAAAGACAAACAAAGTTCTGATCTATTTTGATCTCCCTTAAAATGACACATTTTTACATTTCATGATTCCCACTCCTTATGCAGTGTCTGTTACCTCTGGTCCCACAAAGCCATTCCTCCCTACTCTGTCCTCCTGTCGATGCATTTACAGGTACACCGCCTTCTGTCCCGTGCTGCGACCCTCTCACAAGGCAGCTCCGCACAGTTATGCGCCTTATTCTCATCCTTAACTGGGTCAAAATCCAGCTGGGACTCAGAGTCTTTGACAAACACGCCTGGCACATGTTAGATTCGAAGCCGGAAAAAATACAAACAGATGAACCCGCCGCAGGTTCCTTAATGTCGGTTTACTGACAGCACTGACAGTGACAGATGATGATGTAATACAAGCCTGCTTTCGGGCCCTTTGGATCACACACTGCACCCAAATCCTCTGTGTTTATTTATGGAACTTCGCTGTCAAAACATGGTAGGATACCCGCAGTCCGCATCACACCAATTAGAATGAAAGGGCTGGCTTTTTTACTCTGAGTCATTATACGAGATTCCGGAACTCTAGGAAGTCTTCAAGCAAGTGCTGTGATGGCTTTTGTGTAACCACAGCTTCTGCAGCCTGCAGATCACCAGCAAGAGTTTAGCGCGAACCTCACGTTTGCACGCATGACAAATATTGACTTGCTCGTACTCTTTCGTCTGTCGAGTGTAATTAAGGTATGCCGGGTTGTTTCCCTCCTGCCTCCTGAACCCTTGAGACGTCTCCCCGCTGTTCCACAATATCCCCCAATAGGATCCTTGAGTAAATCGTCCCCTCCAGCATTCCAGATTTGCTATTCACATCTACCGCCGAGCACGGGGGTCCGGTGAACGGGTGCGTATGGAGCGCGACAAGACATGAAGACGCTGACACATCAAGGTAGATGCGCGCTGTAGACACACAGCCCACAGGGCAGGAAAAGTAGCTGTTAAAGAATATAAGTTGTCATTTGCATGCACAAGATAGGACCTCGAGATTATTAGTCCAGAATGTTATTATTAGCCCAGAATGTTCTAGCAAACATTCTTATGCTTAACCAACTCAGAAGTTGACCGAGTCAGACCAAGGGACAAGTCCATGTGGCTAGACTGGACTTCCCTCGGATGGGTCCTTGTGTCTAGACCGGGCTTCCCTCGCAGCAAGTAAAGTGTTTTGTTTTATTTTTTGTTTTGTTCTGTGCTCAGAGGTAGGTTTTAAGCCAGAAGAGGGTTCACCTCATTGGTTGAACCCAACAGTAACAAAAGGCGATGGAGAGCAGGACAATGTGCATTCCTGAGCTGCTCTCGACCTTAGAGAAACGCCAGTTAATCAAGAGTAAAAGAGCCACACTAGCAAGGGGCCCTTCAGTAAAGCACTTTATAAACCCTGTATCTGTAATGCACTTTGTGAATTCTGTGGGTAAACCAGTACTTAAATGAAGTAAATAAATAAATGAAGATTGATCGATCGATCAATCGATCGATTGATTGATCAGAAGGTTGCTGGCTCAAATTCCAGGGTCACCAGATGTCACTGTTCAGCTCCTGAGCAAGACCCTTAAGCCCAGTCGCTCCAGGGACTGTCTGGCCCTGTTTCTCAAACATGAGTGTCACTTTGGATAAAAGCGCCTGCTAAATAAATAAATGTAAGTAAACAGATTTAAACAGATAACTTTCTGGTCATAAGGTCATATCTACATGCCTGGCTCATTTTGTCTCCTAATCTATGGTTCAATGACTATATTCCCTTTCAAAGATTGGAAAGTACAATCTTTAAGTTTGAGCTAATTGGGTGTTTCTGAGTATGTGTGATTATGGCTAAACCTTGTAGCTAATCATCCATTTGCCAGTTTACGTTCTGCTCGCTGATGTAACATGACAGTCATGTGATCTAACGTTAGAAGAGTTTGTCCCAGAAAAACAGAAAAATATGGAGAGTCTGTATTAATTGATCATATGGTAGTAGGAACTTCCACATGAAGGCGAGGATAACCCCTTGAAGAAGGAATATGTGGAAAAAATGGAATATGCAAACTTAAAATAATAATTATGGCTGGAATTGATTGATAAAACTGCGGGTTAATTCAGACGAGTCCAATCCATGAAAGGAAATTTGAACTGGCAAATTAATGTGAATTGGAAATCTGGATTTGGATTTATGGAGGTAAGAGGGAATCGCGTGTTGTTCAAATCCATTTTAGTCATTTATTTAACGTGATGTGGCTCAGCAGGTCGGACGAATGAGTGTCGGTTGGATTCCCAAACCTTCTGTCACTAATTACTGCCAACAGTATGGACCCACTTTTAAGAGACGAGATCCAATCGGCCGTGAGTGCTGTCAGAATAAACCAACGTCAGCTAAAGCTCTGCACTTTCTGCGTGTCTTTCTGAGATGACTGATGCTAAACTCAGGATGCATCCACCACACTTCTGAAACTGGATTTCCATTGTTCTTGTATCTTGGGGATTGTTGGGGGAAATCTAGGATAAATCTCTGTTTGTGATCCTCTCTGCTTTACGGCTGTGTTCATGTCTAGGCCGTGCTACTCTCAGAATATTCCTTGATCTCTTTCTTGGATCTTCCGTGATCTCATACTTGGGTGTAATATCCTTGCCCGGTCGGGTTTGAACGAGGCATCAAAGCACTGGGAGCACTACCCAAGCTGAGAAGAAGAAATAAAGAAGAACCGGTGATGAGCCATGGGCAGTTTCTGTGTGGTCTTTCTGACACAATGGGCAAGCTGGGAAACAAGCATGACAATTAAGGCCGCAGTAACTGGATCTAACCATGGATATGTGGTCATGGTGAAGACCCTTACCTGGGCTCTTGGACTGCATATCATTTCTTGATATTCACTAAAAAAACACTAGAGAGCTCAGATCACATCAAACTAACAAAATGCGTCGTTATACCTGTAGATTCTTTATTAAACTTTTAACTACTGGATATTTACTAAAGTTACCCTTTTACCCTTTTTACTCTGTACCTCAAAAATGCATGAGAACCCAAGTTTGGAGGAATATAGATTTGCTGTGAGTATGATGGTATAGGAATTTTATGTTAAAAAGAGTGATGTTGATATTAGTTTGTTCGAGGCACATGTAAGTCTCCTAACTTTCATTTTGGTTTTGGAAGTCCATTTACCCACAATGCTGTACTGCCCCACTGCAGGCGCCACTCGTGTCACCCCGCAGGTGTCTCGTCACCCTGCCTCCGTCTCCGAGCAACGGCACGATTCCTGGCGTTCCGGCAGGCTGGCCCCGGAGTGTGCGGCACGTAAGCGGATCAAGCAGATGGGAAGGCTGGCGTAACTCGCGCCGGTGCTCTCGCTAAGCCCCCCCATGCAGTCCAAACGTCTCCCCCTGAGTCATGAAGATCTCCCCAGTGAATGTTTATCCAAGGCTGGAGCATCTTTTCAGGCTCGAATACTAAATGACACAACTGGTGGGATTATCTAAAATCTGCCCTGTCTGACCTTAGTGGTCTTTGCCTTCCTGAAGTACATTTTATGATTGTATTTTTGGTGTATGTGTTAGTCTCCGTGCATGTGGAAGCTTTTTTCCGAGGAAGGGGAGGGGCCAGGGGTCATGTGATATAAATAATAATAATATATGCGTGTTTTCCTGAAGCTGCACACATGGCCAAAGTGTGGGATTCAAGGGTGTCAGCATCCTCTAGAGCAGGAGTATTCAACTAAAATTTAAAGAGGCCCCCAGTCAGAGGGAATTTCTTGATGCAAAGGTCCGGAAGATCACAATGTCTAACCATTTAGTGCGATGTATATTTGAGTAGCCTATCAGCTATATCAACATTGCATGTAATCAGTACTTGACTGTCAAATCAAGTTGATTCAGTACAGTTCCTTTCAAGATATCTGCATACATATGTAACAGTTCTTACCTTGTAAATAATCTGCTTTTGTATTTAACCGCGTAAATACACTTTTGACATAGCATATTTTAGGTTTATAATGGAATAATATAGTTTTGCCATAATATTTCCTGCGCGAGTCTGAAATCGTGAGTGGCATGCCAGATGCTGAAAACGTGCAATTTTTGTTTCACCTACTATTTAATTAATATTACTTTATACAGTTGTTAAAAAGCGGAAACTTCCACGACCATGAAATCACCAATAAACTATGTCTATTTATCCAACATGTTATACTGTGTTTGAAAACTTTTCAGCTGTATGATTTCAGGACCGATCAGCCACTCTGTTAGGAACATTACGGCTTTTTGATGGCTTCGCTGCAGCTATTAACACTGTCGGCACAAAGGGTTGCATAAGCCGAACTACGTTTCGTGGTTAAAGGCGTTGACATTTATTGGCGTGGGAAGCGGTGTTTCTAGTGCTAAACCACTACCGAAAAGACTACAAACGCTGCGCCGGTTAAAATAGAAGTGTCCCGTCAGGTTTTAAATTATAAATTTCTGTTTTGGTTATCGGTCCAGGTATGGGACAACTTCTGCGTCCGGACCCGGACTGCGGTCCGCCTGTAAATGCTAGCGACCGCGGCTCTAGAGGGTGAGCTACTGCACCTTGACTTTATTTTATGAGGCTTTCGGTACCAGTATTTCCCCCCAATCCAACACAATGACTCAGCTGATTGGTCCTCAGGGTCCAATCCTCCTCTATCGATCTCCAACTCAAAACACATTATTGGTAATGCTAATGTTGGTTCCTCTGAATGAACTGTGCCCCCTCTCTTACCCCGCCCACCATAAAAAAAAATAAATTCATATAACTGCTAGTCCTCGTGTGTGTGGTGGATGATGGCAAATTCAGATCAAAATGACTGTGTTCAGTTTTTGACTTTTATGCAGTCATATATTTTCACTAAATCAATGTTTTATCGCAGTAATATCTGAATAGCTGAAATCCCAGCAGGCAACCAAAAAAAAAAAAAAAGAAAACTAGCATCCTTATTGAGCAGCCAAATCTGTCATGATTCCTCTTTCCTCGTGGTATTATGAGCCATGGGACCTGTATCCTAATGCTTTATTACCGACATGATGTACCTTAATTCAATTTGCATGTTTCAAATCAAATGTGCCGTATTACCGTACTGCAGTTCATTAAGATGCATTATATCCTCACGTGCCGGAAATTCAGAATCACGGAAATGGAATCCTTTTCTTCTCATGTTAATTTCTCCGTGATGTTCGGGAGGCTGAGATTATTCCCGGCATTCCTGCAGGAGCCATGTACAATGGGAAGATTCTGAGTACGGGAAAGTTTGCCAGGCCAACTACTTTTGTTCCTTAGTTCCCCATGGAGACCCCCAGACACTCTCTGCCTCCCTCCTGAACACGTTTCATCAAAAGCGGTTTGATTAAACTTGGTTCCCTGACAAACTGAAGTCTCTCCCACTCTAATCTATTTCTCTCTCTCTCTCTCTCTCTCTCTCTCTCTCTCTCTCTCTCTCCCTCCCCTGCTCTTCCTCCATCATCATCCCGGATTCCACAAAGTGAGCTTATTACAGCCAGTGCCCAAAAGGACTAAGCATTTGGTTTCAAATTCATATCGAAATTCACATTCTCTTCCAAGCATACTTGTAACTCCGACTGAGAAAAATAATTAAATCTATTTTTATTTTCGCCGATGACTCCATTGAGCACAGCCTAGGAATTATGGGTGAAGGATTATCATTACCATATCATTTTATGAGGTCTGTTGCTTGTCTTTTATTTATGGGTCTATTGTACGCATTCCTTAATATGCCTAATTCTATTTCAGCAACATGATTCCCATGTGAAAAAAAACATCCAAGTCTAGTTCGAACTTAATGCATAGCACTGGTGTTTCCATCTGCCCAGTTTAACACTATATCTTTTGTTTAAAATACTGTACAAGATTCATTTGGATATGCTTTCCTGCTTCTGTAATGGGAAACGTTCAGTCACCTGATATCTCTGCATGCTTAAATGTGGATTCAGAAAATCTCCTTGACAATGTAAAATTCAAAATAAATCAAATTTAAACTATTGATGTGATGGTGAGGCCCGGAATTAGCGGTCATGCTAACTGGCATTATGAAGCTTACCATTAGTGAAGGAGAGTTTGGCTCAACGATGCCGTCACTGTGCGTGGAATGGCCTGTAGAACCCAGATCCTGATTCTGATTAATTTATTTATTTACCTTTATTTTACCAGGAAGTCCCATTGAGATATAAAATCACTTTTACAAGAGAGACCTGGCCAAGGTAGCAGCCATACCAAATATAAACATATACATGACAATAACACAATAAAACAGTGAAACAGAAGAACAATTGTTTATGCACAGTGGCTTCTCAAGCAAAACATTGACATTCCTCAGTCACTGTATTATTTATGATAATCTTAAAATCCTTTAAAGATATTAGTGTTTGCAATTTAAGAACTTTTTGAAGGTTGTTCCATGACCATGGTGCGTAATAAGAAAATGCTGTTTTGCAAGGTCTGTCAGGATCTGGGGGACATTCAAAGGCAACCACTTGGAAGCACGCAAGTGGCAGCTACTGGAGTTGATGCAAAGAAGGGTACCGAGGTATTCTGGGAGTTTACGCAGCAGAGCTTTATAAACAAACATATACCAATGCCGTTTCCTACGGATGGTTGATGATGCCCAGCCAACTAAGTCGTATAAAATGCAATGATGAGTGAGGGATTTTGCATTTAAAATAAAAGGTAGAGAAGCATGATACATTGGATCTAGGCTCCTTAAAGTGGAGGAGGCTGCATGCATGTACAGCATATCACCATAGTCTATCACAGGTAAAAAGGTAGCTTCCACTAGTTTATTCTTGATGGATAGTGTCACTGTTATTGTCACCAATAGTGATTGGGAGTACCCAGCAAAGAAACACAAACTGTGCTGTAAGCGTGTGAGACAGAAATGAGCTGGGTTCCTGTCCACCAGCAGAGGGCCCTGGTGGTCTGCCAATCATGGTTCCGGGTGATTGGTGGAGTGGGCCCCGGTGGTCTGCCAAACATGGTGCCGGGTCATTGGTGGAGTGGGCCCCGGTGGTCTGCCAAACACGGTGCCGGGTCATTGGTGGAGTGGGCCCCGGTGGTCTGCCAAACACGGTGCCGGGTGATTGATGGAGTGGGCCCCGGTGGTCTGCCAAACACAGTGCCGGGTGATTGGTGGAGTGGGCCCCAGTGGTCTGCCAATCATGGTGCCGGGTGATTGGTGGAGTGGGCCTCAGCGGTCTGCCAATCATGATGCCAGATGATTGGTGGAGTGGGCCCCGGTGGTCTGCCAAACACGGTGCCGGGTGATTGGTGGAGTGGGCCCCGGTGGTCTGCCAGTCATGGTGCCGGGTGATTGGTGGAGTGACAAAACATGATGCCAGGTGATTGGTGGAGTGACAAACCAGGCAGGAAAACAAGGATACCTGGAGGGGGGCTTCAAACAAACAGGCTGCAAAATGAGTGAGAAAAACAAAAGTAGCTACCGCTCTGTGGAGGTTCCTCCAAAGCGCTCAAGATGTGGCAGAGTTTGAGCAATCCACTCCTGGTCAAGTGACTCGCATGTCTTTGGCATGGGGTAGGAAGGCAGAGGATTGAGAGGAGACCCACGCAAACAACGGCAAAGACACAGGAGCCACACATGTGGCTGAATCTCAGCACCTGCTTCTGTGGGAGAATCATTTGGAAGGGGAACCAGGATTGAGTAAGAGGCCGACCTTCCTAGATTCAGCCTATCAACCAGGACAAAGTGAGAGGCCAACCTTCTCAGACAGCTTTCCAATAACACACCCGCATATCACCCTTGCCCATCCCTCACCCAGAGAATAAACACAACATGAGAAGAGCAGTTAAATTTAACTGCCAGAGCGAGCAGAGCGCTGGCGATGGAATATTTTAAGCCTTAATGCATTCTGACAACAGAAGGAAGGACAAAGCCAAGGATGAATTAAAGGAAAAGTTATTGAAAAGTATTAAATGTTACACAGACCTCCCATATAATTTATGACGGGCAGTTACAGGGATTGCCTCATAAAATGTAACTCAGGCACGTTTGTCGGTGCCATAACTCCCCTGAAGCCATGGGCCAGGACCCCGACGTGAGGTCCCTGGGGCGTCTGAGGTACTGCCTGTCTCGGTATCAGCCACACTCTGTTCTGGGTAATATGGCTGGTGTGTAGATCAGCCGGTTAAGCTATTATTGTTGCTTATTCACATCCCTGGGCTGGGAGAGAAATTTCATTGTTGAAGCCTGGAGCTTGGCTTTTAACCCTCAATTACCCGCTTTCAGGCTATACCAATTTGGATAACAGTATCTGTGAAGTAACTGGAAGGAACAAAATTCTGCACCCAGGACCACATATCTTGCATTTTACAATAAGGCAGTCTGAAACCGCCAGAACATTAAACAAACAAAGCTATCATCGTCTAAATTTCCCCTCTGCCTAAACGAGACAATGCCCATCCTACTGGAAAGACTCCAGAGCTGTCTTTGAAGTTTGTCTTTCAATGTGTTGTAACGTCATTTACTCTCCTTAATTCAGAAACAAGACAGAAAGTCATTATTCTCAGAGGTAACAATGTTTACTTCATAGTCCACATACGGGGATTTGAAACTCGAGCTCGAGCTCCACCTCTAATTATCTAAAATCACTTTTTATATCTACTGGCATGTAGCCATTTGTAATTTGGAATACTTCTTGGGTACTGTCTGACAGAACATACCTCATATTCATTTTTGATAAGTTTTTAATAACGTAGTATTTGTTTGTTGCCAGTATTACTTGTCTTGGTCTGTTATTATGTTTTGACTAGTAGTGCGGCATCCTTTTATAGATTTAATGTTACATACATCATTACGGGTTGGGGGGACAGTACAGGGGGCGGGGGGAGGGTCAACTTGTGTCCCCAGGTAAAACCTGAGGTGTTCGTACTCCCAGCGGGCATGTCCCCACCCGCCCCCAGGCTGCAGCTGGGGCTGCCTTAAATGCACAGCTTCACCCATTGGCGTGAGAGTGGACGCATCAGGTGACACTCCTGGACCTATCCTGCTTAAGCTGCTCATTAGCATGCAGACAGCAGGGTCCCGCATGCTGCCCAGGAGTGCTTCATGGAGACCCCGGAATCTTTCTTTGTCTGGGTGAATGTCTGTTCTTCTGCTAGTTAAAATATGTAAAGACATCTGACATATTAGCCTCAATCCCAGAAGAGGCGATATGGAAGCGTGCCTCCTGAATAAACTCTGGCATTTCATGTTAAATGACTTTTAGATCTGGTGATGAGGCCCTCAGTATCTCGCAGCAGCCCATAGGTGCCAGATTCCTCCAATTTCATAATCAAATTCCTAAATATGACTGTGATGTGCATGAGAAAATGCGTAATAAATGGGTGTCATTAGTAGCATATAGCATATAGCCATGCTGCGCTATAAATCTCCCACTGCCTTCCATTACAGAGTTCCTTTATGTCCCTCTGCCAGTGGGGACTGCTTAAGGGAATATGTAACTTTACACCGGAACTGAACACGGCACCTACCCCCACCCTGGCTCACTGTCCAGGAGGTGGCGCTGTTTTGCACTCACTACGCACACCACTGATAGGGAGCGCTGTCGTTTGTAACGACCTTCGGGACCGAGTTATGCAGAGCCGCGTCACACTTAAAGAAATTAACATTATGGTAACAGCTGGGGGAGTGGGAAGGGTGGGTGTCTTCATTATCAGAGGCTCCTTGAAAAGGGGGGAGACAGAATTAAGGGAAAGCGGACCGTTTTATTTCCAAGATTAGCTATGGGAACCTGTATGGGAAACATTTGTTTTATTTAATTTATGGCGCAATTTGCCATGTAGCGCGTAATGGAATCACTTTCAGCCGGGGCCAAAAGAAATGAACTGAAGCAATTATTCCAAGGCTAATTAATCAACC